>JAPYZO010001799.1:5124-21979 GCA_030522905.1 Torymus flavipes
CAAGCTAGCGCGTATTGTATTTGAATTTTCTTTCTCTGAAAATATCTTTGTCAGGAAGTCGCTTTCTTAGAAATGAAATATTAGCTACTCCACTGAACGTCAAAATATAAATTCTAGTACTATTCATCTGCTATTTTAAATTTCACTTTGACTTTGTAATTATTCTTTTTTCCCGAAAAATAGACCCGCAGCAGATGAGCCCTCACCGGAATTATCTTTCAAATGCATCACCGAACCCCGCATCACCATATCATTATCTAGTCGCATATATCTCCCAACTAAAATCGTCTTCCCCATCGCATACAACCCGTCGCGATAAGAGACCTCTACACCTATATAGGTATACACACCTAAACCTCGTCCAATCCTCTTTCAACAAAACGCACCCTCTTCCGAAATCATATCGGGAGTAGGTAAACCAATACGCGTGCGATAACGAATTTCCCATCCATCCCGCATGCTCGTATACGTTGTGTAGGCCGTGCCGTCCTGCCGCGCGCTCGGGCCGACTTATCCTTCCGGCGCTCTCCGCAAAGTCCGAAAACCCATAGAGACCTCGCCGCTCGTGTGCTGCACACTCCCACCTACATATTTATATATATACCTATAGAGTATACACCTACCTTATACACTCTATAACACGAGAGTATATCGTATCTCGCGCAGGGAGAGAAAGGTGTGCGTGCGCGCGGACGGACGAGAGAGCGCCGCTGGCTGGCAGGCACAGGCAGCTGGCCATCATCAGTGCAGTGCGCGCGGCGCGTACGTCGTGTGCATCGAGACGTCGCGACGAGAGAAAAGAGAGGAGAGCCAAGAGCAGTGCAGCAGCAGCAGCAGCAGAGAGTAGAGTAGCGAGGCAGGCACACGCATAATCAGAGCCTGCGCTGCCGCCGCGCTGCGCCCCGCCGGCGTGTCTTTCGGGCTCCGACTCGCCCTCCACCGAGGACAATCGTTCCCTCTTATCGCGTCCGCTCGTCGTCGCCAGTGGAGCTAGAGAGCACCCGGGTGAGAAGGAGAGGTAGAGCTCCGTGCGCGTGTCTGCGTCTTCAGGACGCAGGGGGTATCCTTGTGTAACAGGGGCCGCAGCGAGTGTGGTGTGTGTTGGCTGCGTGCAGTGCTGCTCCGTTTTACACATAGACAAGAGGACGAAGAGGAGGCGGCAGAGAGATGAGGAGAAAAGCGGCGAGGCGCTACTGCTTCGGATCGCCCAGGTAACGATCTCGCGCTGACGAGAGAGAGCCGACGGAGATGCCTACGCGTTTGTCCTCCCTCTCTCTCTCTCTCTCTCTCTTGCACAGTTGCACTCTATACGAGAGATAGATAGAGAGAGAGAGAGAGAGAGAGAGAGAACCCACACACACATACATAGAGCTCCCCCGTCAACCCGTGCACATTTCATTATACGTATATGCTGCATGTACTAACGTATACCTATGTGCGCTCTATCGTTATATATGTCAATGCGCGAACGCGCGAGAGTAGATATATATATAGAGAGAGCAAGCGAGCAGTATAGTGTGAGAGAGTATACGCGGTCACGTGACCCCAGTGTTTACCAAAATGGAGCTCCGCGACGACGTCTCGACAGCGCGGTGCTCTCGCTGAGCCCGAGAGGAAGAGAGGAACTCTCCTCGGAGAGGACATCCGCGTGGCCGAGCCATTTTCCTCCGTGTGCGCGTACAGCACACGCACGAGGTGAAAGTACGCACCGCATATATATGTATATATATATATATATATATATGGCAACGCTGAACGCACTCAGCTTGCGCACAGTGTATACGCGCGTGTATGTGTGTGTGTGTGTGTGTGTGGGGAGAGCAGTGGATTCGAAACGGTCTTGTCGATGTCTACGTAGGTGTAGGTACCTGTTATCTTGCGGACGCACACCTGGGTGTCTCACTCTCTCACCTCGCGGTCATCGCGCGGCGGAATGCGGGGACGAGGTTGCGGGGAGAGAGGGCGAGGAAGGCGGCGAGGAGAACGACAAGCGGTAATTTCGATCTTTACGGGCTCGCCGCTCGCTCGCTCCCCGGGGGTAATGGATCGTAAAGGCGCAAGAGCGGGGGCCGCATTGGCACTTTCTATTTTTAATAAGAAAAATGGGTTTTCCGAGCGCGAGAGAGAGAAAGCTCTCTCTTTCTCTCTCGCGCAGGACTTTGTTTGATTGCTTATTCCTGCTCCGGAGTTAGAGCAAAGGTGTGCTGTTGATTTCTGGGATGTATTGTATGGACGAGTTGGCATTATTCATAAAATATTCACTGATTAAAGATATTTGTAGAAAGATCATTAGAAACTTGTGCCTTGATACGTTCTCATATTTGATTATGCTTACTTAGGTCGAAAACTTTTTTGTGCTAATATTTCATGCTGGATGATCAATATAGATTTGTACCAGATTAGATCAATCTATTTCATCATTACTTGTACAAGAATACGTACTATTATTAGAGTTGCAACACAAGTAGTTTTTCTTTTAAGAGACATTATTATTTATTGTAGAACCATTCCATTTTATTCTAAGATCTAATTAAATAGATACTTACATCTGATTCACTTTTGTTACTGCCCAATTTTCCAGTACAGATCATTAATCAAATTACAACTAAAGGTAATTAAATTAATACAACTGTAGGATATCTTTGTTATTTTTTATATAAGTGCGAATCTATGAAAAAGTATAATACTTTGAGATTTTATAGCCATAACATAGCCATGTTAATTTAAATGAGAGCATTATCAGTTATTGTTAGTAATAACAAATCTTATGAGCGATAAGAAGCAAATAGATTTAAAAAATAGGTTTAATCATAAAATTTTATTAATAAATTTTTATGCATAGTTTTAATTTAACAAGGTGTATTGCAGATATTGTAGCAACTAAAGATTATTATTGATTTATAGATAAATTCTATTGAGATATAAAATTACATGATTCTTTTTGTATCTATTATGTTCATGAAGCCTATTCAAAAAGGAATTATCAAAGATTTTAATGCAAAAAATAATACTTTTTATTTCTACGAAAAAATATTATCTAATGAATGTTGTTCAATATTGAGTCATCTTGTATCTTATAGCTATCTATTTAATGAAGTGAAATAATTTTTTAAAGCTTTTTTGTTTTTAAATTCATATATTACTTGTGTGTAAGCAAAAAGATAAGAGAATGATGATTTTAAAATAGCAGGGAGGATGGTTACCTTCAAGGATCAGTGAGTCTGTAGTCAGACCAGAAGTGAAAGACAAAGTTTTTCATACATGACTGATCTCAAAAGATTTCTCTCTTTTTTTTCCTTCTGTATCTTTATATCATAGGATTGCATAGTAGGTAAAAAATCGCTGCAATCTCTGAATATAATTGTTTGTACGAGGTGAGACAGAGAAAATTTGTACATAAATGGATAACAGTGACTTGACCCAGATGTACAAGTAAGTTCTTTTGGTATTTTTAAATGCTAAAGAACTTTAAATTTTTTATTTTCAAATGTACAAAGTATGTCATCTTAAAAATCAACAAAAATAACATCCTTTTTGGTAACAATAATCTTGAAAACATATATTTTTTTCTTTTAACACTTGAAAGATGACCTTGAAGTGGAAATTTCAATAATTTAAACTTTTATGTTTTTCATTAAATTTTAATAATAAAATGGATGAACACCATAATTAACCCATTAAATAATTGAAGTACAGTACATTTTTGATTCAAAGAATTCCTTGATATTAGATATTATATTTTCATTCTTTTATATTTCAATAATTAATTCTTTTTTATTTTATGTTATTCTTAGGTGGTGACCGAAGTTTAAGATAGGCCTACAAATCCAGCTGATATGTTGTATGTTACACACAGAAGGTATATTATCTACTTGAAATGGTTTTTTACAAGGATCATATAATTTATAAAGCAGTTGTAAAAATAATAATACAAAATAATTTTTACAGGTGCAAATGCAGATGATCTCAAATGTAGCTTAAAACAGTGGATGAAAAACATATATTACAGCATCTAGATGCTGTGTACTGTGTAACGGTACCTTATAGGGCCGGAAGATTTTTAAAGATGGATAGCAAACAGGTGGAATATCAGTGGTTAGTACAGTTAATTATATTTTTATTTGTAATATTGATTGCTTTAAATTTAACACATTTTCTTGAAATTCCTAAAAGTAATATTATTTAAGTATAAATCTAAAGTGTACTAAATATTGTATCTGTTTACTTCAAGGGCCTACACCATAATGGATTCGTCAAGGGTATCCACATATTTAATATCGATCTTGTTGATCGTGTATGGCAGCTTCCGATCACTGAACATGGAGCAGGAAGCAAGAGAAAGAGAAAAAGAAAAGGAACGTGCAAATCTCCTTACAGGAGTAACGAGTAGTAGTGCTACTGCAACCTCAGAAAATCCTGCAGGAAAAGGAGTTTTGACTTTAGATACAATGCATGTTCTTTGTCTACCTCTTGGTGCTTCCGTATCCCTTCTCGTGATGTTTTTCTTCTTCGACAGCATGCAAATGCTCTTTGCTATATGCACAGCCAGTAAGTACAATTGTTGAAAAAAATATTGTTTGTATTACCATACATTAACTGAAAAATCTTTTTTTTAACTTATAGGAATTAAATTGTCAATAAGCTAAGAATAGCAGAATTCTTTTCAGAACACTCAACCTCATAAAATTCTACTAAAAACAAATTTTTTTTTCCAGTAATGGCTACGGTGGCGCTAGCATTCCTTTTGCTGCCCATGTGTCAGTACATAATACGGCCGTGCTCGGACGGCAATAAGATATCGTTCGGCGTTTGCGGAAGGTTCACCGGAGCTGAACTTCTCTCATTCTCGTTGAGCGTGAGCATAGTCTGCATCTGGGTGCTAACGGGCCACTGGCTGCTCATGGACGCAATGGGCATGGGTTTGTGCGTCGCCTTCATAGCCTTTGTCCGGCTGCCTAGTCTAAAAGTTTCCACCCTGTTGCTCACTGGCCTCCTTATCTATGACGTCTTCTGGGTCTTCTTTTCGTCGTACATATTTAGCACAAACGTTATGGTTAAGGTAACATATCGTCAAATTTCTTGAAAATTACTTTCTTTCAAGTCGTTTTTATAATTGAATTTTTTAATACTAATTTAAAGTTTATTTGCAAATACTATTCAAAATCACTTAAGATTGTAAATTTGATAAAATAAAAGAATCGGACCAAGAAAATATATAATATAACATCATATGATAGTCATATAAAAACAAAACGAGGTGGATATAAAAAAGTTTCCTGTAAACATGTAGGATACGATGATAATTCAGAGCATAACGATTTTTAAAAAAATGCACGTTGAGTAAGAAAAAAAAAAATAGTATATTTCGATACAACTATACAAGTGCTAAAATGTTGATTCTAGCACGAGTGTAGAATCATCTTTCACGTGTGTATCGAACGATATTTTTCAATACAGTGGGCGTAAAAGCGATTTTTAAATTTACAGAATGTGTAAAATCGCATTTTATACGCACTGTATCGAAAAAATACTTTAGATAACTGTTTCTCAATTTTTTTTTCGTATCTTTGAAATTACTTTATTTTAATACCAAACACAATCTTAAGATTGTAAATTTGATTAAATTTTTTAGTATTAAATTTTTATCTTTTTCTTCACAAAGGTGGCCACTCGTCCGGCTGACAATCCCGTGGGCATGGTAGCGCGCAGGCTCCACCTTGGCGGCAGCGTGGCGCGAGAAGCGCCAAAGCTGTCTCTACCTGGAAAACTGGTATTCCCGTCGATGCACCGCGCAGGTCACTTTTCGATGCTCGGCCTCGGCGACGTCGTGATGCCAGGGCTCCTGCTCTGCTTTGTACTGCGCTACGATGCGTACAAGAAGTCTCAGCCGCTCCCCGGTGGCTGTGAAGCCGGCGTACCGCCGCCTCGCCACCTGAATCGCATCACCTACTTCCACTGCTCGCTGATCGGCTACTTTCTGGGCCTGCTCACCGCCACGGTGAGCTCCGAGATCTTCAAGGCCGCCCAGCCGGCACTGCTCTATCTCGTGCCCTTTACGCTGCTGCCGTTACTTACCATGGCGTATTTGAAGGTAAGAGAATCGCTTTTCCATAGTGGACTGCTTTACAATAAATCTGATTTACGTTATTTGAAAGATTAAGTCCAATTGTGTTTAGAATAGAATAGAGTTTATGAAAAAATCTTTATTTGCTGAGAAATAATATAATAGCAAAACTAAGATTTAGAAATAAAATATAAAAATCTGTAGTAAATTTAGCGAAGTAGTTTTCTTTTACATTTATCCTAAATTATTGTTTCGTTCTACCTTGAGAACAAATAAAAATTTTTGATAAACTTTTTCTAAAGGATTTGATCTACTGGCGTGAATCAGGATACTCTATAGTTTTATGTTCTCTTTAATTTGAATACACGGTTTTTTAATTGTGTGTCAGCAAAACAAAAAAAAAATTTCAGCAAAACCTAGGACCTGAACAAATTATATAATCATTCTAAGACCAAAGATTTTATGTGTAAAATGACAAGTTGTTCAAAATATAAATGTTAAAATATTCCAAAGAATCATTTTTAGATTAAATATTTAATATTTATTCAAGTAATGTTCAAAAAAACTTCAAGTATTTTTTAAAATGAATTTTAGCATATATTAAATTTTTATAATGTACTTTTAACAATCAATTTTTTCTAATAAAATGATTTATCCATTTTCACAGGGAGATTTACGTCGTATGTGGAGTGAACCATTCATAGTGCAGCAGCCGTCAAAACACCTGGAAGTTTGACAGCTATCCACGACAATAGACTTGTTCACTCGGTCGCGGTTACTGCGTCTACCCGAGAGATTGCACTCGGCAATTGGTTTCCTCCGCCCCCTATCATTACTTTCCATGTAAGTAAACTTTCGTTCGAGGTCCCGAAAGGTACAACAACAACATCAACAAATTGACACGCAGTTCTCCCTGTTACACACATACACGACCCCGATATTTTCTTTTTTTCATTTTGCGGTCGACGCCCTACTGAAAAGAGGCGCCGCTAAATTATTCGGGGAACGAATGTGTATGAGCTGTAAGGAATTTTTTAGACACTTCTAGACGGAAAAACTTATTTAATTATCAGAAATGAAGTAAGGTAACTAAGTCGCGTGATCGATATGTTCCGCTTTTAAAAAGGTTGTAAGAGCGTATACATTGTTGAAAATGTATAATGTGATAAAATGTTTGAGATGAAAATAAATTTACGCGTGTTTTGTGTACACAATCTGATTGTACACAATGATAATTTTAATAGAACAATTGAACTCAAAATAAAGCATATAGAAAGTTAATATATGACGAATATCCAAGCTGCAATTATTTATTTTAAGTTCAGTTTCATTTCAAATATTCACTAGAAATGCTACAATCAGTCTTCATCATTTTTATTGTTAGGGATAAATTAATTAATTGACGTCAAAATTAGGACTGCTACTAAGTCGTTACTGAAATAACTCGGTAGTTAAAAAATATCTGTTGGCAGATTGAAATAATTTTTGATAGCTCAAAATATGGAACTCGTTTTTAGTTCTATAACCGTTTTAATTCCATCAATTAGAATTTATTTGTTTTATACATTCAAATATTTATAATTTTAATAAATTTGTTAATTTTTCATAATTATATTTGCATATGAACGTAAGAAATGACATACGTTATGGCATAAATTAAATCGTATTGCTCAATTGACGTAGTTACCTTGCTAATCTTCTGATGGGAAGTAAAGTAGCGAAGAATGTGTCAAAAATTGTAAAAATATTTTTCAATTTTAGAGTAGATTACGTTTTTCCTATGGCACCAAACACATTTTGTAAGGTTAACCCATGCTCGAGTATCGTTAAAACATTTTTTTTTTCTTTTTTATCAGTTTTCATTTTTAATCATCAAGACCTACATTTTTCTGAGTTGATTTAACAGGAAAAAAAAACTACGAACAAATTTAGAAATTTGAAGCGATCGACGTTCTCGTGTCAATGTGGATAAATAGTTTCTTACTACGTATTTTATTTTATAGCGTATTTAAAAAACTGAAATTAAAATATACTTTGATCACTCATTTTAAGAATTAACAAATAATAACGCACTTGTAGAGAGAATACTACAAAAGCTACCCATTGAAAAATCATAACATTTATGATTTTTATATTAATAAATAATAATAATTATATGTAATTGCATACACATTTTGATTTGCTATACAATGTTTTATCCATATAGTGTTATTCATGAATATAATTTAATTAATACTTGAATTTATTAGATTTTTAATTACATTGAAGAAAGGTACAAAATTTGTATATGATTACATGTAATTGTTCTTTCATTCATCTACGGTAATACAATGTTGATCCATGAGATTATTACTGTTGAGTCTAGATTAAAATCCTTGTCTCCAATTTTTTGTGTTCTCTTTTATTTTAAACTTTTAAGAGCCCATTTTTATATGATTTAACTTTTAAATGTGAAAGAATTTTTTTAAACTTTTTATTTTTATTTTTACTTTATGAACTAGTGATAAAAGCACTGTATATACTATGTAACTCATACGTAGCGAGAATTATTTTGACATTGGAATATTTCAGAAAAACTGCTTTCAAAAGCCGAGTGAACGAATGATTACATTCTAATTGTGATGTTATTTTTAATGTTAAACAGATTATTACATTAATAGCAAAATTATATTAAGTAAAAAATCTGCAGTGTGTTTTTCAAAACGAAATAATGGCAACAAAATTTGTTAATTTGCGAATCCTAAGTAAATTAAAGCTAGTAAAAACATCTCACTCTTGTAATCAGGCGCGTGGAAAAATTGGAAGCTATAGCATAGAGGAATAAGCTTTTTCAAGCTCCTGCTATGGATGGGCCATCCTTAAGACTTTGTATTTTATTGAAGAGTAAGACTGAATGAACAAATTAAAAAATAATCATATGATCAGAGGCGCGCTCCTTATTATAACATTTTTAATAAACACTTTGTTCTTTGTGTATGCAATTTTTCTATTAATATTAAACGCAATCTTCAATTAATACTGTTGTAAAAAATTGTTATCTATTTGATTTTGCAAAAATTTGATAGGTACGTTAACAAACAACGAACTTTTCACATAAAACCAAAATCGTATTAATATGAAAATGCATTTCATTAAATTTGTAACGATCAATGAAAATTTGATCATCTTTGAAAATTTGTAATAAGCAAAGAAAAAACTGTTTTTATTACAAGAATGAAAGATGCAAGTGTCTGAAATAAACAATCGTATGGACTCCAACAGCTTAGTTGAATATAAAATTTATTCTTTACTTAGCTGAATCTGTTGCAATCCTTTTTATTGATCAATCTGATCAAATATCGAAAGTTGCGTTATCGTTCTTCTTTTTTTAAGATGAAAACATGTGTTTGTATAAAAGATTTAGCCGATAGTTGTTTCAGAGCGATTCGAATGTCATTTTATATATTACTGTACCATATAGATTGTTGTAAGAATATAAGTAAATGAAATGATAAAACGTAAGACACTCATCAACAAAAATACGTGCAATCATTTCTGAAAAAATAAACATTAATGATGATGTCTCAAATCTTTCTACGTTTGCTCTATGACTAAAAACATCATACCTTAAACGTTTGTTATTTAATTTCATTTTGTCTAATTCTTAGAAAAAATAGTTTTTGTTATTTTTTCAGTAAATTATACTGAACTAAGAAGATGAGCCCAATAATTGGATGAAGCATTATTATATTATTATTTATAATGAAAACTTAAGTTTATAATTCAGAAAGTCTTTTTAAAATTTCTTTCTGTATATGCAAAATAATACTTATAAAAAGTAAATTTTGAACAATATAATTAGCATTAAAAAAAAATAATATTTTTATTGATTATTCGCTAATAAATTGTTTTTCCAACCTAATGATACATATCTGTAATTTAGGTCATTTGCACAATGATTACTTTTATTAAAATTACTTTTTACGACATGAATAAAATATAAAACAAAAATATATTTATTTTGGGTAGATTGTATTTATAGTTTTTTAAATTATTCATTTAAATTTTAAATAAAATTTATCATTTTAAATGATTATTTTTAAATTATTATAGTAAGTAAAGTTCATAATATTTCGAAAAAAATGTTAGCGAGAACCGTTGAATTTAATTAATTCTGCTGTGGATAATCCATTTTATAAAAATATATCATAAACAAATAATCATTTCACAATTTCAATGAGTAGTAAATACATGTCCATAAATAAATATACTATATTGCTCACCATGCGAACATTATTGCTCGAAATTAATAACAAAACGTTAACGGTTCTAAAAAAAAGAAAGGCAAGGTATAGAAAATTGCTCCGCTATATCCTATATAGTAGAGCAGTAGTAAGTACTTTGTTCTTTTGTGCTTCGGTCATGCAAACTCTTCCCTCTTTATAATTTCCCGTCCATAGCACAAGCCGTTACATTATTTCTATTATTACATTTAATTTATTCTAATAAACCCCCGTTAAATGTATGTTTCGTATATGAAACCGAAAAAGACTTATGTTTCCATGAAAGGAGAGCTAATGAAAATGTGAACGCAAATAATGTATATGTATGTTTTGTCAAAACTGCCAGAAAATCCGTTATTTTTTTCAATAAACTTTTCTGTCGTTAGATGCGCCGTAAAAAAAATAACGAGACAACTATGTATACATACACATACACACAGCAATCACACATACTTATATATATATATAGCGTTATCGTTTATAATTGGATGTATGACCATGGCACGTTTCATCGTATAGGGTATATAATTTACTTTGCTAAGTTGTAAATACTGTCTGTTCATCGCGTGGATAACATATAAAAAAACTAGTTGCTTTTGTACAAAGAGCCGCCCGTAGAGAAACGAACCCTTTATTGAATGAGTATATATATTATATATATTAAGGAAAAGCGATGAAACCTTTCGTTTGTGTTCTCCATATTTCTTTAAGTTTAAAAGAAAAAAGAAATTAATGAAATTGTAGCTAAATAACAATTTTCATTGAAATAATCGAACAAACGTAGCAAATATTTAAGATGTTCGTTTTATAGGGGGGGATTGAATAAAAAATATACTGATAAATACTTTTCGTTTGATAAATTGAATAATCATGTTCAGGGGAAACTTGAGTGAGTTGAAAAAGCAGTATGAAATATTTATAATGTCGACATGTTTTGTATAAGGCTTGTGAAATATTTTAATTATTATCAAAATTGATTATATGCGTGAATTGAATAAAATTACTTTTTATATTTGTTTTCGTAAATTTAAAGTGATAAGTTTTTACAATTTACCAGCGATACTAGCTTATAAAAACAAAAAATTTATTTGATTCTATATGCAACTTAAAAATGTAATGTATTTGATAATGTAACAATACGGCATTTTTAAAATAAATCATTATTAAAATTTGTAATACAAAATCTTTTAATAGTTATTTTTTATTTCTTCGATTTTATATACTATTAATTTTTGAGATTAGTATAACAAATGTGAGACAACAATATACTATGAAATACTATGAAATTTGATGTATACTATTCATTCCACAAAATGGGCGTAATTATAATTATTATCGTATTAGAGCGAATATTGGAAATCATAAAATATCGTAAAATTTGAGCAATCTGACGTTTTTACTTCAGTCAAGTTTCCTCTTGCACAAAATTTACTTTGTCCATAATATAGCATTTCGTTATAAATTAAGTTTATACATTTCTATAGAATTAACGAAAGAGAAGAATAACGCAGAATAGAAAAAAAACTAACACACTTAATAAAGACAGTGTATGATTACAGCTACGACCTGTGATAACAAAAAGAAAAAACTTGATGAAAAAACAGGTTTGATAGAGAAGATAAACAAAAGCATTGCACCTTAAGGAAAAACGAGGATACAATTAATTATTGAAAAAAATCTAATATAATAATTAATGTAAGAGCACTTTGCTTGTATCGCTGCAATTATGGACTTGCATGTGTACAGCCCTGTACATTTTTATATGTAATAAAACAAAAAGTAATAATAATAATTGGCGCGTCTCCACCGGCAGACACTTTGACGGGGGACGTGCTTGAAATACAAAATCAGTGCTTATTTATTTTGTCTCGCTTAATAAGCGTTCACCAACCTGCGTCAATTCAAAACTACCATTTGACATTATTCATTTTGGCCATACCTTTTTCAGCATCACGATGTGAGGACGTCAACATTTGATGAATGTAAATTTACACATCGAGGCGATGATTATACGATGAACAAGTCCCCATTACAGTAATCTATGCATCTATACATATATAATATTTTGTTTTGATAAAGTTTATAAACACTTTGTAAAATAACTTAAAAATCTTAAGGTTTTGTATAATAACATAAATACATTTTTTATTAAAAGACTTTTTATTAAACAACTACGGTAAGTTATTAATTAATTAATCTTACATGCAAAACGAAATATTATCAATAATTACACGTTTATTTACTATTCGAAACTTACTAATTTATATAGATTAAGTAGATATTTTAAAGTGTCTTTAAGTCTTTTACAACATAAATTTGAAAATATCACATTTTCTTTATAATTAAAAAAATAATTTTTTACATGACGAAATAAAAATACAAATATTTATTATGAAAACGGTTATAAGTACTTTGGTCATATAACAAATACTTGCTACACAATTGTATACTATTATACATTTGATTTATTTTTGTAAATTCGTTATTTTATAAATGTCAAAATAAAAAAATATAAAATTGACAAGCAAAGTACTACTTATTTAAACTATGAAAAATCAGATGATACTGTAGGATTGTTCGTTATTTTTAATTTACATTTATGGTTTTTAAATATAAGTGAATGACAAAAGTAACAGGGTAAAAATAACATGGCGAGCCTGTAGAAAGGCAAATGTTTTCTATCTTGAAGAAATAAATGAAAGTTTTTAAGAAATATCCCAATTTTCACAGTGATTTCACAACTTAAATAAGTTGGAACCAAGCCTTTAAAAATGTTATGACTCAAATGGTCTATTTAACTTGTTTTTTAAATTATTTTACGAGTTTCAGAGAATGATGTCCATACAAATATTTCGATAAATAGATTTGCAATTTATAATTTCTTTCGTAAAACGACTTTTGTACTCTCCGTCGGACTAATCAAAATTATTACAAAAACAATTCATAATAAACAGAAACAATTGTACGTAATGGTTCAGCTGACCGACGGCAATATAGGAATCTTGAAAGAAAAATCGCCTGTCACCTAATTAAAATATTGCATCAGAAAAAGAAAACTCATCTTCTTACACGCTTATGAAACAGAAAATTATATTATTTCAAGGCACTCTAAAGTCTGAAAGAAAGACTTATTGTTGGTTTTTCCACAACGTTCACTTCATAAGCAAGTATTCTTTCAGTATTTTATGAAAATTTGTAACACAATATGCTTCGTAACATAATACTAACTTAGAACTATATTGTAACAAAAGAAGTCTCATTTTTCAGGCGTTAAAAAAAAATACTTTAAGCAGCGGCCATCATAAATCAAAAAAATATTTCGATTGAATAGTTTATCATATTTGACCTTCCGCATGAGTCGCGTGAGTCACAGCTCACAAAGCCAAAATTGACGCTCATGCGTTTGTAATTGACAGTATTCTAGTTTGTAATTTTAATTTCGTCTACAATGAAGATTTAAACGCGTTCTCGCAGAACAGTAAATTACAATCTACCTATAATTGTATACAATTGTTTGAAGCTATAAACTTTGTTCTAACTTTTGAGCACTTGTTAATTAAAGCTGAAAATTTGTCGTTGAATGAATCAACTTTTTTACATATACGACGTTTTTAATGTATTTAAAATCGAAATAAAATGCATTAACGTCCTTTCACGTTTGTGACTATTGAAGCTTTTCGGTTTCTTCAGGATCGAGATCTATTACCAGAATAGGCTAAAATATATGGATCGATATTCATAATATTCACTTTGAAAGCACAACGAAACTGTCTAGACCAGCAGTACCTATTATTAAAAAAAAAATATTTAGAAAATACTTGCAGTTTCTTTTCAATTCGTACATCTTCCGAAAAACTTGCACTTGAATCTCTTGCACTCAAGGGCACTGAGTAAACGATTTTCACACTCTACTATGTCCGAGCGACGCATTGTCCAGATTCTTCTTGATATTCTCGAGCTCCTTCATATCCGTCACGGAGGCCTCGCACTTGTACACCACGAGCGAATGATAGAAGTGCACGGCGAAGGCAATGAACACTATGAGCACGGGTATGACGATAACCGTGCTAGCGGTCGCCGCCGTGAACGAGTAGTCCCAGAACTTGACCCAGCACAAAATCGCCACCTCGACGAGAAAGAGAAAGAGCCCGAGGACCGTGGAAAAGGCCCAGGCCAATTCGATGAAACCGCGCATGCGCTCGTGGGGCGATTCGTGGACCAGTCGCGCGACTTGCAGCTTGCTGATCGCCTCGACGTTCGGCAACAGGTAAGTGCTGATCATCAGGGCGAATATGTGCACCGAGACCAGGACCGTCGTGCAGATGGCGAACATGACGAAGAGCCACTCGGGTACCGCCGTTGGCTCGTTTATCTGCAGCTCGACCATGGCAACCTGCAACGGAAATTCACGAGATTAAACCCATATACGAAAGTAAGGAATTCCTGTGAATTAATGATAATTTACGTATCGCATGGGTTTTAAAACTACGAAAGGGATCTTGTGTGGGTTTCGTACATATGTATTGCGGGCATACTTTGAGCTATTTAATTCTCAATTTTGATTAACATTAAGTAATATTTTCTTCCATTGCCAAGCTCGTGAAAAAACGGTTATTTTTTAATCGATTTTTAGCGTTTTATAATGTAAATAATAAATTTTTAAACTCAAAAGCTTATAAATGTTGTAGAAAACCCTATAATAAACAAAAAAGTTTGGATTATATTTTTTCGCTAGATGTTTATCAAGTTTTAGAGGATTTTCTGAACGAAAATGGGCGATTTTCAGTTTTGGTTCACATATCGACAACTTATAAAATATTCCCGTTATTTTCAGCTTGTCGGAGGTCCACATCTACTTTGTATATATTATTTAGAATCGATCTGTGAAAAAAATGTTATCTGCATGCAACAATTTGCTCTTAGACTGACTATTCTTGGAAATGATAAAGATATTGATCTGATACATTCTTCGATTTTTACAAACTTGAATCGAGTAAACAGGAATTTTAAGTGTGGAACATACTTATAATTCCTATAAATAGAAAATTGGAATGTATTTACATCAAATAAGCTGCTGATCTTTATAAGATATCATATTCGTCAGGAATATGGGTATAGTTTTGATTTTTTTGCTCAATTGATCGATCAGAGATATGTGGGTAATTTGGATGCCGTCAAATCTATCTGTTACAATAGTGACTTATATGCCTGCTTTCTGGTGCTGCCGCGCCCTTTGATTTTTTACTTAAGCAATTCATTGATTAAAAAATCATTAATTAATAACAATTTTTAATTAAAAAAAAGAGAATAAATATTAAAATACGCTTTAACGTAAAGTAACAACAATACAGGCTGATTATTTTTTAAGTGGCAAAGTGATTAATAATGTTAATCAAATATTTTGATCTAACGAGATTGACCATCGTAGTCATTCAAATTAAATACACGAACGCTGAACTAAGATGATACCATCTAAAGCAGGTAATTAAAAAAAAGTTAAATTATCTATATCGTACAGGCAACCTGCGCATCTACAGCGCTTCGCCCTATCTACATAATGGACAATCAAAAATTCACAATTTTCTTTTACAAAAGATCGTGCAATTTAGATTTTTAAAGCACTTTCATGTGTACTTTACGTAATTCGAGATATGATGATGCGAAAGAATTGCCGCGGAATTGTCATAGGCATTGCTGCCTTAATGACTTCAGGAACGTTGGGTAATCATGAAGGCACGAAATCAAGTTTGAAATATTTCCCTAGCCTCAACGATTTAAACGTTTTGCATAATGCACCGGGACTGTGCGCTTCCCATACTCGTACGGCAATTCATCTGTTTTTAGAACTTTGTCACGACTTTTGACAAACATTTGTCCGCTAAATTAGACTTTTCATCCAGTGTGCCTTAAATTTTTACATAACTAACGCGTGCCTTTTTCAAAGGCCGCGTTATCGTTAACACATCAGAAAATCAGGTTTTTCGTGTTCTAAAAAGAACGATAGCGAGTGAGTTAATGCTCGATTCGAATTGGCTTATTTATATTCAAATTGGTCAATGATATTTCTAGTTCTAGGCAATCAGAACTTGTTTAGAAATAAATGGTGAAGATGATTATCGGAAATTTTCACAAAAAATTTAAATAATTATCATAAAATATTTGTGTTTGTAGTGGGTGAGTTTAGCGAAGACAATAGTTAAGGCACATCGGTTCTCAACTTTTTCTATTCATTTTGTTGAAAGAAACAAATCTTTTTAGCATAAGTATATATTTTAAATAATTACAATGATTGTATTATTTTAAAATATATTATTAATTACATTTATTGAAAAATTATTATAATGGAAAAAATATACGAAATAAGTAAAGAAGGGATTGAAAAGTATGAGAGATTCATGTATAATAAATAAGTAACTATGTTTGTATGTAACTTTTGTTAAAGTTATATTAAATACATTTTAAGAAGTATTAGCTTTGCTTACATAAATGGCTTGTATATAAGTTTCATTTTAAAATTTTTCCAATAATT
>JAPYZO010001800.1:0-17470 GCA_030522905.1 Torymus flavipes
TGCATAATGGAATTTAACTACGTGCGTTGTCATGCACTTACGTCGATTGCCTAGATCTCAAGTGTGATAAGAATGACTGTGAACGAAATACAACGTACTAAGTAGAAACTTGTCATCGCAAAAATATTGGTTTAGGTATTTTTGATGATTAAAGTCAGTTATGCCAGATGAATAATATATGTTGGAAATGTTGACACTAGTCATCGTATATAAATTTCACTGACCTTAAAACTGCAAAGTCATGTGCTGAATCATTTCTCTTCAATTTAATTGACATTTATCGTGCAAACTACAGAATTTATATATATATATATATATATATATATATATATATATTATTTAATACATTTTTTATTTTATCCATTTTGATTTTTAAATTTAAATATTTCACAAGGTGGCAGTTTGACCGATAAGACGTTATACTAAAGTATTCCACAAATTAAAACTGTAATTAAGACATCATGTTTTTGTTCTTTGAGTGCACATATAAAGATAGGCAATATAGTACTCGAAAATATTTCATCTATTATACATTCTTAAATCATAAAAAATTAAAATTTATGAGCTCTTATAACGTGTTTCTGTCGTATGGTTTAAATTGCATTAACAATATTTATTTTAATATATTCTAAAAAATATTGATTCTAATTTCATAATCATTTTTTTTTGCAATTCCAGCAACAATTAAATACTTCAATTGAATCCATATTTGAACGAGATAAAAATTGTAACAATATTGGTTGTAGTACACTGAAGAAAATTATAGAAGAAAAAAAGTCGATGGTATGTGATGAAAAAATGAAATATGCCATTTTTCAGATATAGTGTATAAATATATATATTATTTATTAAAGGTATGTAAATGTAATAAAAAACACAAAATTAAGTCATCTCGTAAAACATCGGAACCTTGTGAACATTTCCCACACAAGAGCTGCTGTACTTGTCGTTCACGAAAAAAGTCAGAAAAATCTACATATAGACAACTATACAATTGCACCGATTCCCTTAAATCGGACTGTACGCAGAAAATTGAAGAGTTATTAGTTAGCCCGCAGCACACACTGGATGTTAATTCTATTCCAATAATCAAAACTGAAAGTAACAAATCTGAAGATATAATCGAAGATTTTACTACGTCTGATGGCACTATAGGTACAAATGCATATATTGTACAAGAGAAACAATCTAATATACAAATCGAAGTGAAAATATCACACATAGAAATGGAACTTAATGCAGAAGGCTATTCGACTTATGAAAATAAAAATTTTGAAACTAGTGAAAAAATGTTAACACAATAAATAAATATATTTTAAAAATTTATAAACAGTAATACTTTTTCATGGCTATGATAAAGAATAAAAATTTTATTTTAATTGAAATTTTTATTGTAAATATAACATTTAATAAATTTTTATATTACAATCTCATTGTTATTTGTTCGAACATATCAATCATAGACAAATGACAATCATATTATAACAACAGACTTTTAAAGTTAGTAACATAATCGACGAATCTGTGTCCTATAAGAATAGAATACTGAAATTCTGTATGTATTGAATAAGGTAATTCAATAATAAATGTTTTTTTTTATTTCCAGTGCGTAAAAGAAACGATGAATTCCAGTGTAAGTTCTCGGTAAAGTTATTATTATCACAATAATCAATATAGTGCAATTAAAATTCTTCGTGGAAGGGATAATCTTTGTGCTCCACAGAGCTGTAACAATAAAAATGTATATTAATAAATTGATATAATTACTACATCTATGCACAGTGTTATTGTAAATTGGATTTTTACCTATTCATTGGACAAACTCTCCATTTACGATCGAAAGTATGCAAGAGTTGAATATCTTCTTCAGATAATTGAAAATCGAAAATCTTAGTATTCTCCTCTAATCTTGTTTTATTAGAAGATTTAGGAATCACAATATGGCCTCGTTGAACCTTAAAATCAAATAAATTTTAATTGCAATAAGAACTAAATTCTTTCTCAATGGCGTGTAATAATGAAATAAATGCAAATATGTACAGTCGGTAAAATGTACAACAGAACATCTGAATTTTTGTACCAATTTTAATTCTTGTAATATATGTTATTTTTTTAATTACAGGAATAACTTTTCTGAAGTGCATAAACTCAATGAATCAGAACATTCATACATATACAATACAAAGAGAAATATTCGGCGTGAGCGTAAAATTCTTTTACCATATTTTCAATTACAAACAGATAACAATGTACCTGATAACGCAAGACGACTTGAGCAGGTGATTTTTTGTATTTGTCTGCAATGCCCTTAACTTTTGGATCTTCCAAAAGACTCGGATCTCCAGGCTGGGCCCAGGGCCTGTCTGGCGAACCAAGTGGACTGTAAGCTGTGATGAGAATACCCTTCGATTTGCAAAATTCAGACAGCTTGACTTGAGGCAAATATGGATGACATTCAACTTGGTTAGTTACTGGTTTGATTTTGCAACTTTCGAGAACCCTTGTAAGTTGTTTAGAATTGAAGTTGCTCACGCCAATATTCTTAGCGAGTCCCTTTTCATGTATTTGTTCCATGGCTTTCCATGTCTCGACGTAGTCAACGTCGCTGAACTGCACTTTTCCATCTGGACCTTCTGGGAAGGGTTCTTCCAACTCTGTAAATAATTCATTTAGTTCTTCAGTGAAACAACGATAAGTTGAGTACTATTAAAAACTACATAAAAATAATAATTACATACTTTTTATACTAAAATATTTTTATATTTGAAATAAAGTTTTTAAAAATTACCTGTTTTTAAACATTACGAAAGTCGATAAGGGAGGAATTGCATCGGTATTTTTTACCTTTTAATACTTATTTACATTACGATAATTATTTTTTATTAGTATATTAAGAAACTTTTTCCGATTAAAATGCGGATTTTGAATTTTCAATTTAAAAATCGTTCATGCTTTGTATAATAGCTTAGATTTTATAAATTTCTATTAAAATTTCAAATTATAGCTTTATGTAGATTTTATTATTTTTATATTTGTACTTAATACTATTTTTAATTATCTTAAAAATCTTGCATCTTTTTCATTCATAATACAAAAATAATGATAGATTCTTTTCAGACAAAATATTCTAAAAATTTACTTAGTGATTAGTGAAATTTTTACACACTCTGAACAAATATTAAACAGTTATCGTTCCAAGCTTTATCTTCTGACCACAAGTCACAATGATAATCAAAAGAAAAAAATCAACCTTTGAAAGCGAAAGGCCAGTGGATGAGGTACAAGTCGAGATAATCAAGCTGCAAGTCTGCCAGAGTCTTTTTCAGAGCGGCTTCCGTAAGGTCGGGACGATGACGGGTGTTCCAGAGTTTGCTCGTGACGAAGAGATCCTCACGCTTGACGACACCCTCCTTTATCAGCTGCGAGATCGCCTCGCCAATTTCTTTTTCGTTGCCGTAGACCGGCGAGGTGTCGATGTGGTGGTAGCCGATGCGTACGGCGTCCTTGATAATGTCGACCGCGCTCGTACCTTTCGACTATAAACATTAGTTTTTGTTAGAATTTTTATGGCATTAAATAATTTAGATATTATCGATTTTTGATAAAAATAGGTTTCTCTGAAAATAAAAAAGAGTTTTCAAAAATATCTATAGTAGATATCCAAAAAATTATATTAATTGCAGATAACAGAATGTTTTTTTAGATTAAAGTAGTCAATAGCTATCGCGATGCGATTAGGGGCGATATTATGATTTTTTCATATAATTATAGACGTTTCTTTCAGTTATATAGTTGCAGTTGCATTTTATACTAACGTATATTTACGAAGATACATAAGATAACTATGCATACGAAAATTAGTAGGATTTTGAACATAAGTTAGAGCTCAGACATGTGTATTATAATTGTTTTATAATTCGTCAGAACAAACAAAAGTTCAGTTAATGAACGTCGATTTGATGCCAATCGTTATTAACATAACATATGTGCTGTACATTCGTAACATGTTTGCCATCTAGAATCAGTAATCGATTCATGACTCAACTATTTCTAGCATCTCCATATCAATTTTATAATTAGCTAAGGTAATGCAATAAATGATATAGATAATAAGTATTATATTGTATTCAAACTTTGTGTAATATAATAAAGTTTTCTTGGATATTCGCTCTTAATACTTGATATTATTAAAAATCTACACATTTGTCAACTTTGTAAACAAATAAGAATTGGAAACCATAACAGTAAGACTACATCCATAAATAAGAATACATAACCTACAAGACTTTTTTTATTTTTTTTTATTCAAAGAACTCAGTTGTACTAATACTTACTAATGAAAAATTTAATTATTGGTCAAAAGTTCGTAGAATATTTTAAATTCCATGAAAATTAAGCTCAAATACGAGCAACAGCGATGAAAAAGATTTCGGAGCAAAAACTCACCTTCCATGTTCCCAGTCCAATGACAGGAATTTTGTTTCCATTGTAGAACTCTACAGACTCTATTTTGCTCATTATTGATTTTTAATGGTTTCAAACAACAATACCGTCAGAACAATAAGGACGATTAAACAACGCGATTTACAAAGCAATCAGGGCTTCGACTACGAGTGACAATTGCCTTATGTCGCAATGGGCGGGATGTTACGTGTTTATATATACAGAGGTATAATACATAGCCGTATAGAGCCGGCAAATATTATCGCATGCCGGTCGATCGGAGCACACTCCGGCGGAAAGTATTCGAAGTACATGTCAGTGTCGGTAATCGAGCCAAAAATAGTGGAAAACTTTAACTCCTTTTTTTATTTATAAATGTATAATTTTTTTTATTATACCCCTTGCATAAAATGTTGATACCGTTTTTGTAATATAGTTTTTCGGAAGAAAATTTACTGCTATTGATTTCTAAAACGAATACTTATTTTTGTTATTCACAATGTCTCTATTAAAACTGTCCTTGCAAGTTTTACTGCAAAATAATTATTTTAGAAAGTAGTTTTCAAGAACGCTTGAAAGTAGTACATACATTACATACTTTACATAGAACTATTATTATAAAAAAGCGCGAAAGTGATTTTTAAAATTATGTATTCAAATAAAATGGACATTTACAAATATAGTTAATACTATTTCAAATACTGTGTTGTTAAGTGGAATAGAGTCGATTTGAGAAAACTTTTGAATACCTGATTAGAAATATTTTAAATACTATATTATAGAGAACTGACCTAGAAAAGATTTTTTAGAAATTATTTTTAAATTATTTAATTGAAATAACTATTTAAACTTCAAAAATTTATTATATCAAAATCAATGTTTTTGTCAGTCTAAATTTACACAGTGTAGGTATTAATTTATATTTTCACGATACCCTAGTTATGTAAAAAGAATAGAAAAAGTTCATTTTTGTTGAAATATTTGTTTATTGCTGGTTAAAAAATTTGTATAATTTATTATTGTGATAGCACCTATAATACCAAATAATGATACAATATTATCACTTATAGTATCAGCCAACAGCTTGACTTTTAGAACATTTAAAAAAATTTATTAATTTTTAAATTAATAAACGTATAGAGATCGTCCACTTTCGAGCACTATGATTCTCTTTTATGATTCTATTGAGATTTTCGTTGAACTCTGTTGTATGACTTAGAATAGCATTCTAATTTCTAAGTTATTAATTTAGAACGGAATGTGGAACGGATAATGTGGGCTTGGTTCGCACCTGCAAACAAAATTCATAATTTATTTTTATGCGTTAGTTGACTAAATAAAAGTTTTTTTTTTAGTATTTTCATATTGTAATAGTAAGCTATACTTCACAAATTTATTTTTTAATATTGAAGAACAAATTTTCTGTTGTCAATGAAAAATGACTTTAGTATTTTTATATCAAAATACTCGTTAAAATAAAAATGTTATCTTACCCTGTCATTGGGCAGATTCTGCCATTGCAGTCAAAGGTATCAATGTAGGCAATATCTTCTGTCGCCAGTTTGAAATCAAAGACTTGACTGTTCTGGAGAATACGCGATTTGGTGACTGATTTAGGAATGACAACGTGACCGCGATCAAGCTGTAATAATAATAATCATATTAGTTGAGTTCTCTCTAATTACCAAGATAATAATAGAATTCACAAATTATATTCTCTGTTTATTTAATTCAAAATTATCTATTAACCTGATAACGAATGAGAACTTGCGCAGGGGTCTTGTTATATTTCTTAGCAAGTTCTTGCAGCTTCTTGTCGTCCATGAGTTTTGGGTCATCTGGTTTGGCCCATGGCCTGTCTGGTGAACCAAGTGGACTGTAAGCCGTCACGACAATGTCTTTTTGTTTGCAGTAGTCTGAGAGCTTTCTTTGATTAAGGTATGGATGGCATTCAAACTGAATAATTAAGAAATGAATGGTAAAAAATATTAATTTCTTTTTCACTCTATTTATTATATCAACGATATTTTGATAATTTATTTGATTAGGTGGGCTAAGAAAAGCACGAACCTGGTTGGTAACTGGCTTGACTTTGCTTGACTTAAGAAGCCTGTCGAGCTGCTCGGAATTGAAGTTACTGACACCGATGTTCTTGGTCAGACCCTTGGCCAGTACACCCTCCATGCCCTTCCACGTATCGAGGTAGTCGACGGTCTCGTCAAGGACCGGCGTGCCATCGGGATTCAGGGGGAAGTTGGAGGCTCCATCTTTGTAGGCCATTGGCCAGTGGATGAGGTAGAGGTCGAGGTAATCGAGCTGTAGATCAGCCAGGGTCTTACGGATAGCGGGTTCAACTAGCTCGGTTTTGTGGTATGTGTTCCAAAGTTTGCTCGTGATGAAGAGGTCCTCGCGCTTGACTACGCCCTCGGCGATCTTGGCCGTGAGGGCTTCGCCAACCTCCTTCTCGTTGCCGTAGACGTGGGCGCAGTCGATGTGCCTGTAGCCGATGTCGATGGCATCCTTGACCGCCTGAGTTACCTCACCGGGCTTTGACTGTAAACAGATTTTTTTATTTTAGTCGTGGGGGTTTTCAATTAAGGCGGTTGTTAGATAGTTATAGTTTAGTCAAATAAAATAACAACGGCGCTACTATGAATACAAAATAAAATATTTTTACAATTGAGATAAAATATTTTCAACAAATTTTTAATGGTTTGTTTAGTTTCGCGAATATAAAAATAAAAATCCACAAAATAAAATTATGAAATCATTATTTAAACAAATTGTTTTAATGCTTTCGTTACTATAATTTGATATGTCAAATAAAATATTTGAGAGGTCAAATTTTTGTATGGAAAAATTTAGTGTTGTTTTAACACTCCTGAATACGTAACATTTGTATATAGTACGTCAAAGTTAGCATGACTGCATTTCGCAAGCATGATATAATTGACGTAATTATTATGTTATCTCCATAGTAGCGAGTTGAAACTCATTCTGGTTTGAATTGTGTATTTTTGACCAAGTTACGGATATTACTGGATGTTGCCTGCGGAATCGTTAAGGTTTATACTATAGCGATAAGATATGAATGTAGACAATCGAACAGCGTCTTAATTTTTCTCACATTTCTCATTGCCAAGTTTAGAAAACTTTTCAGAAACTTCTTTACATAATTTTTTTTAACCCGTTAAAATAATGTTAGCAATATAAAATATTAATAAACCAATACCTATGAAATGTAAAAATTAGATTATTGGTTATATTATAAATTTTACATGTAATAATAATTATAATTTTAGGATAAGTATAAACATTGTTTAAAAATATTTCTTTCAGATTAATAATAATATTGCTTTCTCATAGAGGAAGCTTTGTGATAGTAAAAAAACATTTTGGAGAAAATGTGATAGGAAGGTTGTTTAGCACATTTGCAATCGAAATATATTATTTTTAGAAAATGTCCGTGTGGATGTGTGTGTCCGTATAGGCTGATATCTCATGATCAACTCAGATGATTTTAACGAGAGTGGGATCATTTTTTTAGACTTTGCTTACACAGTTGGAATCAATATTCTATTTTTGTCAAAAACGATTTTTTTTTTATAGAGATTTTTTAATATTGTTTATATATTATAAATTCTATGCAGAAAATAAAATTCTCTACAATTTAAAAAAAAGCCGATAGCAATATTTTGTCACTAGTTATTAATGAAAACGTCATTTTTTATAAATAGTTTATATTTCAAAATTGAATAAAGATATTGACATGAATATTTTTTTGGTTAAAAAGAATATTAAATACTATAATTTGCTAAATTTGTATGATTTTTTTATTGATTATTTTTTGAGAAAAAAAATAATTTATAAAAAAAGTGATTTTTTTGTCGTTGCACAACTGGAGTAAAATTGACTTAATCGCTTTGAAATTCTTTCTAGGGGTAGATTTTGCATACCAATTGAGAGAGTTCTTTGGGAAAAAGGATTGATCCATAAATTTCAGAGATATTTGAGGTTAAAATTTTGTTAATTTTTTTTTTCAAATCGTAATTTTTTGATAACGGTTCGATGGATTAGCCTGGAATTTATAGACAATTTTGTATGTTAGATAGGCAATACGAGTGAAAAATTTCATCAAGATGATTAAATTTGATTATTTTTGGAGATATTTGATATTTCAAATTAATTAAAGGAATCAGTAAATTAAGTTTGAGGAAAACTACGTACCAATGAATTGGCAGCGGCTTCTTTTATAGCAATAAAGATTATGTTTTTCAATAATAATAAATATTTCAAAGGTTTTAAATCTTCTGTCATTTATGTATACGTTTATTTAAACATTTGAAATACTGTATTTTATCATCTCCATTTATAACAAAAATTAGTCTTTATTAAATTCAAAGATGACATTGAAAAATATTTGAGTACGGCAGAGATATGAGCACAAAACCAGATAATAAAATATGTCAGGGAAAAAAATAAACTCGAAACTGAAGATAAAAATCGTGGCGTCAACGACAAATAATTTATTTTGTTGAGTTGTTATAACTTCTTTTTACCTTTATATTAAAAAATTTCAGCCTGAATTATAAAATATTATGGTACCCTTCCAAAAGTCAAAACCAAAATAGAATACAGTCCGACTTCACTAACTGGTATATATGCACACGAACAGACTCACCTTCCATGTTCCTAGTCCAAACGACGGGATCTCGTTGCCATTGTAGAACTTGATTTTCGGTACATTCAAAGCCATGTCTGGGAAAGTTCTCGAAAAGCCTCCAAGCTGTACTTCTGCTATTACAAATCACAGATTAGTTTGCGTAAGAAAAGTGCCTCGTTTGCTCTTGACTTATGTAGAGAAGAATTTAATGTTATCAACACACACAAACACACAGATGCGAGTCGCGCGCTGCTATGCGATGCAGCAACACAAGGTGAAATGTATGCAGTGCACGGCTGGTCGGCCACTTTTATAGCTTTGGGGACCCCCACCAAGACTCGTGAACACGCGCGGCTGCGCTGTTCGCCGGCCGGCGCTCTCAGCTTATACTTAGTAAGAAAGAATGTGATAAACAGAGTTCGAGCGGGCTTCACTCCGTTTTGAAAATTCTCCATTTATTCTCAGCGCTTACTGCCTCGTTTCATCTCTTTCCGTTGCCCATTAAAACATGACGCTCTGTATTGCAACTGTGGAAATTCGCAGAAAGATTTGCTGTGAGTTATTTTATGAGTCATGAATTACAGTAACTTTCCGTAAAAATAACAGAAGATCGATCATTCAATATATTTCAGATTTTGAACATGACAATAAATAGGGCAAATCTTTTCTAAAGTATCAAAATGGCTTTTTAATTCAGAAATTTTTATACCGAAGACCTAAAAACCATAATCTGCGTAATCTTTCCGAAAATTTCCTGTTTTTAAGTTATTCAATTATTTAGATGTATAAAGTAACACATTTATTCATTTTATTCAACTTTTGCTAATTATTGAATGAATTATAAAATTCTTTAATTAAATATAAAATAATTATTTTAAATTTCATAACAGATTTATTCATCAAAAGCAAAATACGTTCAATATCACAAAATTACGGTAAGTACTTTAAATCGTAACATTAAATTTAAGGCGCTCGAAATAGACTATTGATATAATTATTTGCGTAATTTAATAAAAGGTCAGTATTATTTACATAAATTATTTTATTTTTCTTATATTTTTATGTTCGTAAAAATGTAAATGCCAATGTTTTTTTTTCTAATTTTTTAATTATGTGTCTTATCTATATACATGACAAAGTAAAGAAAAACGCCGCTAAATCGGTGTTTACGTATGTAAATTAATTAATTATTTACATTAATTTACACTACAATATGAATTAATGCATTAGAATTTGAAACGAATCATTCAAACATAAAGTCATGAATTGAACTCTAAAATTCAAATTTTTTTTATGCAATACAATAAAAGATATGCAATTTTCAGCTATAAAACTGAATCGTGGTTAAAACTGTGTTTTGAA
Organism: Torymus flavipes; assembly: GCA_030522905.1. Taxonomy (NCBI): domain Eukaryota; kingdom Metazoa; phylum Arthropoda; class Insecta; order Hymenoptera; family Torymidae; genus Torymus; species Torymus flavipes. The sequence goes on from JAPYZO010001800.1 coordinate 10,469, forward strand.
ACATTACAGGTACATGTACAAGAGAGAGAATAATGTGTAAGCCATGCGACGTTCTGCTCCTTCTCAGTTCACTAATACGTACAACAAAAACGACGGAGATTTAGGGCGAGTAGTTTGGGGGAGCGCTACCTATGGAAAAGTACTCGGTCGGTTGAGACGCGCCCCGCGTATGGTCGAAGAGAAAGAGAGAATGAAGCTCATACTAGTATGCGTTACGATCGTTTCCTTTTCTCCATCTCTCTTCAACAACAGAAACGAAACAAAATAGTTTCATCAAATAAGTGCTTCCTCTTGAAACTGACCCAGTATTATTTTCTTTTCTCGCGGTACGAATTGTTCCAGTATATCAGTCGATTTTGCTCATTTGTCATATTTTTTTTTTAATAAAGAAAATCTTTGTAGCAGAGAAATGAATAACGAACGTGTAATCGAGAAACGCTCGCGCAACTGAGGGCCATCTTTTAGTCGATTGAATAACTGATAAGGAGCAAGTCGTTGACGGGTTATCTTGCGCGCATGTTTTTTACTTTTTATTACGCCACGAGTTGCAAGAAAAATTATGTAATCGTATTCAAAAATCTGGTTAATCAATAATCCGTGAAGTGAAAAATATTTTAAAATTTGGTTTTGGTGATTTTTAATTTGGTAACATTAGAAATGTGCATTATTGTTTGTGTATTGAATTAGTGGGTGTACGTAATACAAAGATAATAAAAATATTCAAAAAATGACAATAATTGGTAGTTGTCTTACTTACGCAAATTGCGAACAAAGCAATTCCAAATAAAGAAACTAATTAATTTTTCAATTAGATTTAATAAGAATTGTTTATAAAGTCCCGCCAAAATCTCCAATATTACAGTAAATATTAAGTTCTTCTAAAGAAATGTTCGTAACATTAAGAAATATCTGGCTCAAACTAATTTATTGATTTCTTTTTTTAATCTTTTATGCCCACAATGCATTGAATCACACCAAATTTTCTCTATGAATATTCGCAATAAAACATATTTGTCGAAAATACATGTTCAAAATGAAAATATACTATTTTTATCGCGAGTGTGTGGGATAGGGAGGGGGTGGCGAGAGGTATGTATATAATAAAACTCTTCCTTTTTTTCTATAATCACAATATTGTCCTCAATGAGTGTAATAAGTGATTATAATTTTGAGTCGATACCTATATCAAATATTATATTAGAAAATATTATTCGAAAATATTAAAAAAATATTTTTAACGCTTTGGTCGTGATAATCGGATTTTTTTGGACAACGAACTCAGTTCGAAGATATAAAAAAAGATATATGTGCCAAATTTTGAGAACGATTGATTCATTTTTACCGTCTGTATACGTATGAGAAAGAAAACGCATTTTATTTTTCTAAAATAATTTTCTTCTCAAAAAAGAAATGAAGATAATCTTTTTAAATTTTAACACAGTGAACAAATGGTGGTTGGTTATTATTTCTACTAGGGCCGGTTTATAGCAATTTGTGTACAACCATTTGTATACGAAGTGTAGATCTTTTTTAAATTCGTATAATTTAGAAAGAAAAAACTTTCAAGCTTGAAGTTATTAATATTGTTTACGTACATTAGTAACTACACTCATAAAACATTTTTAACATAGTTGCATTACTGAGAACAAATTAATTGAGTTATTATTTCATCAATAAATTGAATTGCCTTGTTATAAGTAAAAACCTTACACTTCTTAACATTATAACTACTTAATTTTTATAAGAAGTTGGCATTAGTAAGGTATGACTCCACGATTCTTTAAATAGAGAATATATCAAAACGTATATTTACAAATTTAAAGAATAATCGTCTCTTATCGAAGTTGAAAGATTTTTTGTTTCTTACTAGTTACATCTAAGAAAATCAGGATAGTACATATACAATGTTATACATGAGATTAGAAAATATAGAATAATCAGTAATGCTAAGAGTTAAACGTTAATTACAGATTTTACAAAGCTATTTGATTCTTAAAAATTTTAACTATTAGATTCTTAATTTTAGCTATTTCTTTCGAATTTATTAAATTTCTATTTGTTAATCAAAATAATATTGACTAAATTTTAAATGAAAATTTTGTTTGAAATTAAGGTTAAACTTTATAGAAAAAAATTCAAATTGGTACGAGATAAAGTAATATTTTTTGTAAATTTTACTGTATGTACTTGCGGTATTAGTTTTAAGAAACATAAATAATTATCAATTTTTCAAATTCAGATAGATTCACACTCAATAATTACTGATATAGAAACTAGAATGAACCAATCTACATCGACACTTTGCATATCCGCGTGAAATCTAATGTGCACCTTTGAACACCCTTGTAAATAAATCATTTTATAAACGAAAAATTATCTTGAAACCAAAAAAGAAAAAGACCATAGTATCTTGCAATTGGTACAATGAGCAGCAAGCACCGCAGGCGAGAATCCGCAAAAATCGACAACGTCGATCGGGTACGATGCAGTCAGATTTGGTTCTCCTTGGGAACGGAAGGGAGGCAGCACTCGCAGAAGAACTACACGCGATCATGGCTCACCACACCACAGCTTTGCAGTACTCGAGGCCGACACATGCGGGATCGGTCTTAATGGGATTAAATAATGGAAAGTACCGGGTTTCGGGGCGAGGAAATATTCCACTACTCATCTAGCGCAAGGCGAAAGAGAGACGGAGAGAAAAGTGAAAGAGAGGGAGAGGATTCGCATGTAGGGTTCGTGTAGTTTGTTGTTGTGTCTATGCGCCGTATGCGCGAACGAAGCTTTATTGGTTGAGTCATCACGCGGAGCTGCGCTAACAGCAATTTATACTTATGGTCGAAATTTTTCGGCATTGCGCTGATTGTGCTCGCTGGATGCAAAACTGCGACGTAAGAGCGGCAATTTCAAAGAGCCGAAAGGTCTAGTAAAAGGGAAGAGATAATACGTGTAAGAGAAATTGTAATATTTTATTGCTTCGGACTGAAAAAGGTTGTTTGGTAGATCCAAGGTTAAAACGTCTAATGAAGCAGTTATTATAATATTTTTAGAACGATGTCCAGCAATATATTGTAATTTGTGAAAGTATTCTTCATTATTGTAAATTATGTAAGAAGAATTGCTTCTAAATAATTAATTTTTTAAAAGAACATAAGATTTTATCTTAATTTATGGAATAGGTAACTTGTTTAATAAACTTTAGTCGGAGTTTACTTGTATATAATAATTTAATCTGTTTCAATTAAATTTATAATAACATTTATGTACATATAAATAACGCCGACGTTAAAAATAAATCGTAATTAAAAAATAATTTAATAAAAACTGTTTAAAATGGAATGCTAAATGGATAATATTTAGCTCCTGCAGCCCTGTAATAAAATTAAAAATATATATATAATTATTTATCTCTAAATAATTGTAAGTTATGACGTGATTGTTTAAAACACTTACTCTTCCATTACTGCTACGCGATCTCCAGTTCCAACAGATTGAATCGATTTCATCTCTTCATCAGTTAGACTAAAATCAAATATTTCAAAGTTCTCCTTTATACGTGATTTTGTCACAGATTTCGGAATCGGGGTTGCACCCAGTTGAAGCTGAAAGTCACAAGTCGGTTATTTTTTCTTGCAATAATATAAATAGAGAACTGTATTTAAGAATTCATTACAAAACATACCACAAATCTAAGTGCAATTTGAGCAGGAGTTTTTCCATATTTTTTAGAAAGAAGTTGGATATTTTCGTGGTCCCATGAATTTTTTACACCTAATTTATTTCCAGGTCTTCCAAGAGGTGAATAACCGGTAACCACAATATCGTGCTTTTTGCAAAATTCGATCAATGGTTTTTGAGACAAGTTTATGGATACTTCCACCTAATCAAAAATAAATACTTTATTGAATAAATATCTAGTAGTATCTATTATACTATTTATAAATGACGTAAGTTCTATGTAACTTTTTTTTTTAATATCAACGCAATAAAAGGAATTAAGATACTGAAATAGCAATATGAATTGATATAGAAAAATTGTTTTCTTTTTTTTTAATTAACCTTATTATAGACTTTACCTGATTGTTGACTGGCTTGATTTTGGCTGCATTAAGTAATCTTGCGATTTGCTCGGAATTAAAATTGCTGACGCCAATACTACGCACGAGACCTTGATTCTTACATTCCTCTATTCCTTTCCACGTGTCTAGATAATCAGTATCGGCAAGAAGCAATTTTCCGGAAGCATCTCGTGGCATTAACTCATCCCCTTCCTACAAGAAAAATATTTTAATTATTTTTTAAGCCTTGCCTTTCGTAATATAAATGCTTTAATTATTACCTTAAATGCGAATGGCCAGTGCATGAGATAAAGATCAATATATTCCAAGCCAAGATTTTGCAGAGATTTTTTGCATGTTGGGACGACATTTTCAGTCTTATGTGTATTACTCCATAACTAAAAGTTAATCGGAATTTTTAAGGGATAAGTGATACGATTAAAGTTATCCTAGTAATTTTATTTTATAAATTCACTTGTTTACCTTGGTAGTTACAAAAATCTCTTCTCTTTTTACTGTTCCATCTTTAATCTTTTCTTGAATAGCAATTCCAACTTCCTTCTCATTTCCGTAGAAAGCTGCAGTATCAATATGGCGGTAACCAATTTCTATCGCATATTTTACGGCTTCTTTAACTTCACCAGGTTGAGACTATAATAAAAATTGTGGTTAAATTATAAATAAAATTAAAATTAAAAAAAATTATCTATTTTCCATTATACGTTTTGTAATAAAACGTAAAAACCGACATAAGCTAATCTATTTTCTAAATTATTATTCTGAAATTCGTTTAAATTAGGTTCTGAAATGTTTAAACTTGAATTTAGTTGAGTTTGTGTACATCTAGAATCTTACTTGGTCTTTTACACGCCGATAACAATAATATTTACATTACCCGTAGGTCTATTACAAAGTAACTTTCATCGACGAAAATTTTAAAATGAAATGTAAATTTAGTTAATACATAATTATATAACTGTAATTATTTTCTACAAATAAAGCAAATGATGAAATAATGAATATTTTTATTATAATTTTAATAATACAACATTATTTTACTACTGACAGGAATGGATTTTAAATAATATTCATTTTCAAATTATCCTAAATTTAAACGGCGAAGAAATAAGGATATTTTTATTTACCTATATAATTATGTAATTTTAATGATTATTCACGATCGGGGCAAATAATGAAAATGTTAATAATTGTACCATAAACCTCAAAGTTTAAAAATCTGTTATATCAGTTTAATTTGAATATGCATTACTAGTTATCGCTAATTTCACGTCAATATTTTGGCTCTTGATAATTTTATTTATTTTATTTCTACTTATCCGTTATAAAGGAAATTTAACCGGTGAAAATACATATACGTTTAAATGAAATTCAAAAATGAAATTATATAATGATATTGTTAATAATTTTTAGATAGTATAGCTATTTTATGCTATTCCATATTCTGGAATTTTTTCCTGTGCAAAAGCGTGCATTATGACAGAATAGTGAATATACACTAATTTCTTAGCGAAAATCTAATTTCACTATTTCACTAAAAAATAGTATATATTCACTATTTTGTACCACTGTCCGACTTTTCACTGGAAAAAATTTAGAGAGATACTGCAATGACAAATTTCACATAACTCTGATATTTAAATAATTCTAAACATTAGAACAAAATTTAGAAATAAAAATATAATTTTCGTTAATTATAATTATGTAATTCTAATGATTTCCTATAATATAAGAAAAAAAATTAAATTGTGAATATCTATATCATCAATCTTATAGGTTAAAAACCCACCTGTTATAACTATTAAAATTGAATACATCTAAGTATAGATATCCCTATTTTTATGTTAATACTTTTCCTATCAAAAACCATATTTATTTTTCTTTTGCTTACCTATATGTTATGAAGCGAAATTAATCGGTAGAAATATACCTTTGTATACAAAGTGAAATAGTATATTATGACACTGTTGTGGGAGGTGGTTTTCTACCTTGCTCGAGGTTTTTCGCACGAGCGAAGCGAGTGAGAAAATCGAGCAAGGTAAAGTTAGAGTGGTATAAATATTATTTTTGTAAATACATAATTATAAAATTTTAATGATTTTCTATAATTGAAAAAAATAACGAAATTATCAAAATTCATATCCATCACAGGTTAATTTACATTAGTTTCAGCAAAAGTAAACCTATAACTATAATTCATTTGATAATATCAGTGAAATATTAAAAATCCACCTGTTTTGCGCTATCTCTATACTACCGGAAAGAAATGACTGTGATAATATGCTTGCAAGAGGTTAGAATTTATATGACACATCAAAGATTAGCAAAATGAGTTATTTAAAATACTTTTAATGTAATTATTTATTAGCAATTAAAATCTCTTTTACCAAGAATGTTCCAAGCCCAAACATTGGCATTTTGTGTCCATCGTTGAAGGTTACAGTCGGTACAGCCATGTTTACTGTTCAAAAGCACTTAGCTAACTGATGTATGGAAATAATAGATTCTTCATTGTTACCCCTACTTAGAGTATCTATATAGAAATTGTTAAGATATATAATATCTTATCTGACACTGGAAGGATTTGCTATTATACTATATCAGATGACATGACTTGACAATATTTTATTGCAAAAATATTGACTATTATTTCCAGTTCTTTAATTATTTGTTAAAAATGTACTGCTTTATCGTTTTCTCTATTTTTGATAAAAGATAATTGTCCAGAAATCTTCTTAGATATTAAGATATACGTAAAATGGAAGCAATTGGCCAATTTAAAAATACAAATAGATGTATTCACATAATCATTATTTTTACTGGTTGAATTAAGGTTGTATTGGCTATATCGTCCACCTCAAAAGTTAGTCCATTACTTAAAACATTACTATGAACCCTTTTTACTTATTTTGGAGTTAACAGCTGT
>JAPYZO010001801.1:1063-18514 GCA_030522905.1 Torymus flavipes
AGAGAGAGAGAGAGAGAGAGAGAGACTACGGGGTGGACTAGTCAATTAACTCGCGCTCGCGTCGACGACGGGACGTCTTCATTGTGCCTGTCGACGTCAAAAGATACCCGAAGCGCGCTCGCGCGCAAATTGCGAGCTTGAATTTCATTTCGGCGAGAAAGAGAGAAAGAGACTCTTATAAGCGCTAAAATTCAAAGTAAACTCGACTTTATTAGAGCGCCCGGCTGTGCGTTGTGTATGTATACGGTTTAATATCGCGATTTTCGGGAAAAGAGAGGTGGAATATAAAGTGTTTGCGTTGTGAGCGAGCGCTTTATTTGCGGCGGTGATTCTAATAGGCAGAATTTGGGGCGCTATGAGGAGGGAAAGTTCAGGGGACGCAATCGTTCGAGACGGATTTTTCGATAAAGCATCGGTGAAATTGAAATGAATTTGCGCGCAGTCTATATGTATCGACGTGTCCTAGATGGTTACAATCGTTTGAAACTAGCGGAACGTAGTGGCTGTAACGATCTGTAATTTGAAGGCTGTTGGTGCAAAGTTTATAATGAAATACAAACAATGTTTGTTTTTATAGCCATAAATTTAACTGAAAAATAGCTAGCTTCTGGTTAACATTTCTACCAAGGTCTTTACTTGTCTTTTTCAACGATATACTAATTTTAATTATATATCAATTGTATCATAGATCAACGGTAAAAACGAATTAAAACTATCAAAGAATTTCAATCGACATTTTTCTTTCCGCATACAGATCAAATATTCACATTGTTGCACAAAACCATTGGAAAACAGGACTTTCGTACCGGAGAAAAAAACTATTTTGAATCACAGCTATTACGTGCTGGAAAAACAAACGGCAGAAACAATAGCCAAACCATAAATTTATTTTTAAAGCTCGCGTACGCACATATACACATACACAAACTAAATCCACTCTCGACGGTATTTTGACTCCATTCGCAGGGAGACTCGAAGCGGAAATTCGAAAAAAGCGCTTGCCCGCGCGGAAGCGGAAAACCGACGACGGCACGGTCGTTCCTCTTCGTTTCGGGGGCCGGAATTCGACACTTTTATCGGACGACTCTCTCTTTCTCTCTCTCTGCTCCCCCCTCTCTCTCTCTCTGTCCCTCTCTCTCCTTTATTTTTCAACGTCGCTGCGATGGAATTACAAGTCGATTGCGCGACTAGAACACACACAGTATAGAGTGTAGGATAGCTATGGACTCTATTATCGGGTAGTGGAGAACGCTGATCTTGATCACTGGTTGGATAATTTTTAAGTTTCAGGCGACGCGATGTTATCGGCGGCAAGTTCTCTGTAGAGAAATGAGCTGTCGCGTATGTATAATACGAGGCTGATATGAAATGTTAATGTTTCGAATTCAATTTTCTAAAGTATGATTATGATTGGCTAATATACATAGTGCTATATGTCAATGTAAGGTGGAAAAATTCCACTCGCTAAAGACGAGGTACACGCTAAATATTTAAAAAAGAAACGTTGGAAAGACGAATATACGTTGTATAATAATAATTATATAGAATTCCGAAAATTCAGCCTTAAAAATTAATTAAAAATGTATCTCTCCCACATTACATCGATACCCCGATAGAAACTGCCTCTCTCGCGCAGCAGCGCGACATAAAATTGAAATTCTCTGGGCGCATTTTGATGTTCCAACCACGACGTCCGCTGCGCGTTTCGAGGCAAAAATTTTAAGTTTCACGCGAAACAGTGTTCGGTCCGGGACGGAAAATTTTGAAAAATTAGGCCAAGACTCACGATTTTGTTACACAGCGGCGCACTGTCGCCTTTCAATACCGCACAGTATAACGACGACGAGATTACGTTACACGCGAGGAAAATTAAAATCGCACGCACTCACTTGATGCCATCGTCCTCGAGGGGGTTATTACTGTCATCGTCGACATCGTGGCACAGAACTTGATTTGGCTTTAAAATTATTTTCCACGCTCGCACGGCCACTTATTCAAATCGTTTTCTCTCTCTCTCTCTCTCTCTCTCTCTCTCTCTCTCTCTCTCTCTCTCTCTCTCACCTAGTATATATTCCACAGGTATCCTCTCTCTATCGCGCGCGCACTTGATACCACTCCAGCACTGGGTAAACTTATACATAATAGATCATGGATTGCCACACGTGTTATCGTTGATAAATCGGGACTGTGATAAAGTCTAAGAGCAGGGGGTATAACGGGGGTATATTTATATATCCTGTTGTATATCCTCCTGTCGTTGTAATATATAATAATAATCACACACAGTGTGTAAATATCACACGGTAAACATTAATGAAATATATAATATGCGTGTTGGTGAGTGAATTTTGTGTGTTATATTTGGTGTGATATACTTTTCCAATACAAGAAAGGAAAAAAAAGAAGGTGACATGTGTGTGCATGTAATATAATGTATAAGAAAAGATGCATATAGATAGAGAGATATTCATATATATATAGAGGTATGTATATATATAGAGAAGACAGTGAGGAGAGATAGATAGAGAAAGGCTCACTGCGAGGTCTACTCACGATTGTGTGGCGCGTTTTGGTGTTGCGGCAGGACTGTCATTGTCGGCGGTCGGCGGGAGCCTCGTGAGCCCAGCGGCGCAGCAGCAGCAGCGGCGGCACGCACACACACACGGCCCTCTCCCTCCGTCTCTATATCTCCCTCGCTCTCTCTTTCTCTCTCGCTCCCTCGCTGCAGTATAGCTGAGAGCGAAGCGACCGCCGCCGCGCAGACTCCGCGCTCGTGGCCGATGCGCAACAGCGCGCTGCGCCGGCTCCTTATACTCGACGAGTATATACTTCCCCCACCGGCTGAGTTGAACGAAATCGCAAAGAGAGGGAGAAGAGAGAGAGAGAGAGAGAGAGAGCTTTTGTTGTTTTTTTTGTTGGTTGGAGGGTCGGTTTGTTTGGAAGGGTTTTCCGTAGGTGGCTAGTGTGTGTGTATGTGAAGCCAGTAGTAGTATAGTGGACAAGGAGGTCGAAGTGCGTAGGTTTCGAATGGGTGGGTAGTAAGTTGCTTTGTAGAAGAGGAGAATGTAGTTTTCTTTTTATTCCATTTATATGAAGTCGCAGTACGTGTCGGGGAAATGCGGACGTTTTAGAAATTTCAATTTGACTGGGAATGGCGAGGGATGATTGTGGGTGTCGGGAATCGTCTGAGACGATTTTTATGATTATGTTCTTGTATGAAAAGGAGAAAGAATATAATGAAATTCTATGAAGATCACATCATATTTGTCTTTAGGAAAAAGCTAGTAATGAAGTGTGTCGTTATGACGACTGTGATTTTGTAGAGAAATTATTGTACTTAGGTAATATAAAAGAATCTATTGTTAGTATTTTATGTTTATATCTTGATCACTATAGGTGTTAATGATTACGAAAAAATAGACAAAAGGATTGTAGATTTATAAAAATTTTAAAAATTACTTTATGAAGTTTCCAGCCATTTCATCTAAAAGAATTTTCTCACAATATTGCTAATAATTAAAAGAATTGAAGCTTTTAAAAACATTTACACAAATCTACTTTTATCATACAACCATTTCCTTGGGGCTTTCCTGAAGATAAAGTGTCAAACGGGCCGTACACTTTTATTTATCCAGTTAATTGCTAAAAGGGAAAAAGATACTTTGCCCTTTTTTATTGCGCGCCGTTTACTGCTCAGGTGGGTAGACTAGAAAATTTAGTCGAAGATAAGAGATTCCACGGGAAGTTTACTAAATAGAAGTATTTATCTTTGCCTCTATAAAGTTCGACGCGATGCGGTCGTATAAGCGGAAAAATGATTTTGAAAACTGAATATATTAGGCCCTATTGAACCTTTTAAATAAAAACTTTTCGTGTTTGCGATAGCCGAGAAAATGGTCTACCAAAATGGACGTTATGGGTTCTAAAGATGTAAAAATTTCGCACTTATTGATGGAACATTGAATCTACTTCAAAATTCTAGTGTCCTCGACTTTTCACTCGGTTTGATGACAACATTTTTCATGCTCTTTATATTTTACCAATATTTTCAAACAATATAAATACCCTTTTATAATAATTTTCTTACGTTATTAACACATTACCTTTTACTGCTTCCACAGCAGTAACTTTCATCGTTATTTTTGACCCACAATACCAAATGTTCATTTATCGACACAGAAACACGAGGCAATTTTAAAACCAATAATATCCATCATCACCGCGTCCACGGTCCTTTTAAGCGGCAAAACTTTTTAAACTCCTACCCTCCTTAAAAAAGCTCCCTTATCGCTGACTACTGAAAAACTTGCTTGAATTACAAAACTAATTGCACCTCTGCTCTCAACAAAACAAACGACGATAAAATACACCCACTTTCTCGAAAAGACTTTCTCGAACGCAGAAACGTTTGCACGGGACCCTGCTTCATTAGGTCAGGCGAGACAATTTTCAGCCCACGAAGCTTGTTTTGTTTTGACGTGTGGCATAGCCTGTGGGTCAAGTCACGCATGAAAAGGGTGTATACGCAGAGGAAGAGTGAAGACCCACCGCAACTTTGCATCAACGAGGGGCTACGAAGCCGAGTGTGCGTGTGAAGCGCGGCGCGCGTGCGTGTGCCGGGTCCCCGGTTCGATACTGCTATTGAGTGGACTAGGTACTGGCTTTGGGAGAAATTTCAGTCGAGAGGGTTGCGGGCGGCAAGTGGTGCAGTTCCGAAGAGGCTTTTCGAGATTTTTAAGGCAGTGGTTGGTATAATTGGGTGAAAACAATATTTAGAATGAAAAGATGGTGTAAGTAGAAGAGTCACGGTTTCGTCCGACATTGAGTATAGTAAAAATCATTTTTCGTGATCAGAGAAAATTATTAAATTTTTGTTTAGCTGCTAAGTGTTTATTGTTTCTCAGATGTCACATCAATTTTATAAGTTCAATATTAATCTTTTATGTGGAGGTGAATAGGCAATGTTTATCAACAGTTTTTAATTAATTTTAATGTTTAAAAACTTGTTTTGTTTCTCAAACATTTATTCGCGAATTTACGTTGCTAAATTGTGAAATAGCAGATGTACTATTTAAGTTGAAAACTAATTATTTATATCCAAACTTACAATAAACTTATGAAGTTTTCTTCTCATTCAGAAACTTTTTCTTAATTTCCGCTGCATGAACTCGTACTTAAAACTTAAACATAAAGAAAAGGCAAAAGGTTAGGGTCTAAAATTAAATAAATATAAATATAAAATTTTCTTTTCATTTCATTTATTTACTGATTGCATATAATTTTAATAAACGACAACAGAAATCAAACGATAAACTTCCATAATTATCCAGCAAGATTAATCGTTCACATATCGGAAAGATATTGATTTTTGATTACGCAGACACATCGAGTATCTTTGTTGCAACAATCGCCAAAAGTAATTGATTGATTGTCATAGTTCACCATTTATATAGTAATTGATTATGCACGTCCGTACCGTAATTTCTCCAGCCGCTTTCAACTTTATCCATCCCCAGCGATCCGTGCATATCAGACGCGACATGTGTGTCGCCTCGTCCCTAAAATAAATATAAAGAGATAAATCTCTATGAAAACTTTTCGTAAATTACGTGTTAAAGAAAGAGACCGAGTAAGAAAGCGAGAGAAAGATAGAAGGAGGGGAGGAAGAAAAGTTGATTTTAGGAAGATTGATACCGGGGGTTCAGAAGCGCATCAATCTTTTTCTCTCTCTTGTTGTAGCTTCAACAGCCGGTCTCGCCTCATTATGACGTCAGAAATGAGGACGTAATAGAATAGGTAAACGCCGTGCACGAGGGAGTCGATCGAAAGAGTATAAAATATTCAGACGGATGATTTGTTCCCGACGCCAATCTTTTCCCTCTCCCTATATCTCTCGTGCACTTCTAAAAGCTCAGCGTCTTATTTCGCTAAAACGTTATTACAAATTGTTTGCACGCAGCAAGTAATTAAGGTTGACGGCTAAACCTCGCCAGATCACAATAAAACTGCCGCCGTGCGCAATAAATTATGGAGCGCGCGAGCTTTCGGCTTTTCCGTTGAATTTTTCACTCTTCCGAACGTATCAGCGGAATATTTCGTTTATGCGGCGCCTTTTTATTCATGGATATCACTTCGATTGTAAATATAAATCTTGCGATTTTTGCTTATCCCGCTACTGGAATATTCCGAGTAACTGGAAATAAAATTTTTCAAATAAAAAAAAAGGAACGCGTACACGTGTGTCATACATTTCCAGCTGAAAGATTCTGTCCTACTTTTCCATCTCGAGATTATTAAACATCTATTTTTGCACTCGGAGAAACCGACGTTAGCCCCTGCCCATGGCTTGTTCAGGCCAACTTTCGAAAACTCATAAAACCTAATTTTTCTATAAGTACCACGCGCGCCTCTAGGATAGAAAAAATTATCTGTACCCTCGCTTGCTGCTCACTAATGCGTCATCGAGTATTTGTCACCTTGAAAAATAGCGCAAAAAAGAGAGTGCGCGCATTTGACAAATCGTCGGCCAGTATGTTTTACTTCATTAAGCGTGACTTGTCAGATGTATATATAACGCTATTCTTTTAAAAAATGATACGTTTAATGATACCTCCGATGAAAAACTAATTTACGCACGCGGCGGGGTCGTTATTTTATCAGCGTTGCGAAAAAGCTCGTATTTGCTAATGTAACATTCTGATTAAGATAGGATGCGCGCGTGTACGCACGCGCGAGTTAATATAAGCGACCTCGAGCGCGTTTTCTCCGCAATTAATTCCACAGTGCTATAGTCAAAGCCACGCGAATCTGCGCAATTAAAATATCCGAAAAATGCGCGTACGTTTATGTACTGAGTAAATTTAGAGAGGCAAAAACGGAGTGAAAATACCGTAATTCACGAGCCCGTCCATCTTCCCTCACACGCGTATATATACCTTGACACAAATCCTAATGGGTCAATTGAAAGACCACATGACAAGCCCTCGCCAACCGCACGAATGTTTTGCGAAGATTACCGAAAACTCCGAGATATCAATAATAATCCATCGGATTCCTCGAGGCGGGGATTTCCGGGCGGAATTAGTCAATGTCAACAGTATACAGGCTCACGGCACTGACTTACGCTCTTCCATATATATACACCCATACACGTATGGCTGTGCTCGATCTTACGAGAAAGCGCGCGCGCACGCGGCGTTCACGAGAAGCTCGCCTCCCGAAGGTCTTAGCGGCGAAGCGCAAGGTGTATAGAGATAAATAAGCCTTGTTGGACCGAACGCCTGTCAGGACAATGACGGCTCGCTGAATGCGATTTAGTTAATGAGCGAGGCTATGACGATGGTGCCTGATGTAATTGATAATTTAGGGGTTCTTTTTTTGGAAAATATAAAGGAGTTTGATGATGAATTATAATGTAGATTGAAAGAGGAAATTCGGGGAAAGAAAAGGAGGATTCTAGAGATTAAGATTGAAGGATGAATTTTTCAACGGCACTCTACTATGGTTATAAGAAAGTTTTGTGTTAAATACTTGTTGTCAATATCTCAAAAGTTTATAAATATTTTGCAATGCCACGCGATACAGAATGTAGGACAAAGTTCTCGATGAAACATCAATTATAGTATTATTATTAAAAATGAAGAAAACAAAAACAAAAATTATAAATATTGAATAATGTTTGACGTAAAATTTAAATTTCCTATGACCTACTGTCCTTATTATTCAATATAAATCACAAAATTGTTATTTCATGAAACGTTTTTGAAATAAAAACATTGCGATTCTACAAAACATTCGAGTTATTATTAAACAACGAGTTACAAAAAAGAAAATAAATATAGACCACGCGAAAACTCCTATTTCCAATTCTATTTATTTAACAATAACCATAATTCCCATTCGCTTATTTAACTTTTTTTAGTATATCGAAAAAAGATCTGGCCACATAATTCACCATGTCATTTCCTTAAATCAATAAATACCTCAAAATCGCGTTCACACAACACGTAAAAAGATTTTTCCCCAACTCACTCCCTCCCTCTTCCCCGTCCTCGTCTCTTCATTACGGGGTCGAACGAGTCGCGAGTTCGGCGGAGCGAGAATTTTCCAATCGCAAACGAATTCTGCATATAATTTCCTCGCTCCCGTGCCCCCGCCGGCTGCTGAAGAATTTCCAGAGGGGGCGAAAATTTCATTGACCCACAGCCCCTGTATATGTCCCTTCCCCCCATCAATGACAGAATAAGAAGAAGAAGCTGTGGCATGGAGCGTATATAGCAAAGAGAGAGAAAGATTCTCCGCCTTTCCATCCCCTCCGCGTGAAATGCCATTTGCCGGGATTAGAGGGAAAGTGGGTGAGAGACGTATACGCGCGAAAAAATCCCCTTTCCTCCCCCTTTTGCTTTATCCCGGGATTCCCGATCCATATACACACAGATACATAGACACACACGCAAGCGCACGTATGTCGTTCGCTCGCTCGCTCGGCCTCACATATTGATCTATCACAACTTCCTTCGTCCGCGCGCGCGCCTGTGTGTATACACGCGGTGATGAAATACGCGTCCGGCGTGTATATGAATGCGGCCACGCCGAAAGGAAGAGGGTTCAGCGAGCTAATTTTTACACGGGCCAGCGATCCTCGAAAGGAACAAGGGAGGAAAGTAGTAGCGGGAAGCTCAGTTTCGTGTTTAGAGGTTACGAGGTAACGCGAGAGCTATTAGGCTTTAATTTTTTTTTTAATATGTGTAACGAGGCACTTTCGACCGTCAGAGAGGGAGAGTTTGTAAATGAAAAGTGATATTTTTAGGAGTAGATGGGAGCGGTCCAAGTTCTGTGGAATGGAAGTAATTAGCTCTGGGCTGTAGCTTTCAATGGGTGTGTTACTTTGGTAAACTGTAAGAGCTGCTGCGAAATACTCGCAACTTTCGTTCATTTATATACATAAATAATGAATTTGTAACGAGCCGCTCGATAAAATTTTCTGAAATACGTCTTTACTTAGACAATAAAAGGTAACTTGAAAGTGTAAATAGTTTTAGACATTGAAGACAAGTGAAAAGGGATTAACGATAATTTTTAATACAAAGTAAATTAAAACCACAGCCCCTCTAAAGTTAAGAGAAGCTTTAAAAACAACTGCTTCAGCCCCTCTACAAAACTTTCAGCCTCGCGCTCATTAAACAACTTAGAACCCAGCGCTCCACAAGTCAATTATACGTCAAAAGCCACAGACTCTGCAATCTCCCCCTCCCAACTAAAATATTTGGAATACATCGGCGGAACTATTCTTAACAATATAAATTCTCACACAACAATATAAAACTCACCCACCAACGCGCGCGCGGAAAAGCCAAGGAAATCCTCTCTCCTTGCACGAGGATTCGTCAAAGCGACGACGACGACGACTTGGGCAACTTTCGTCCGAGGAAACAAGAGTTTTCAATGTCACCAGAACACGCTTGTTTTCGTCGGAATTAAAAGTTCTATCCGCGGGAGAAACGGAAACGGGGGGAGCGGACCTTCGAGGTGGATTACGAGGTGGATATTGGACTGTTGCGGGATGCCTCAGGGATAATAGGTTTAGAGATGGGGGTTATTAATTTAGATGTCGTCTTGTTGTTGGTATGCGGTTATGGAGTGCGATGGATATTCTTGGTAATTGAATTGCTGATAAAATAGAAGATGAAATAATTGTACACAAAGGGAAGATAATATTCCATCTATAAAATTCCAACGCGATTAAATCTCGAATTGAGATGTAACACTTTTATTCGTGCTCTGATTTATTATTATATTATTTTACTATTCTTATTATTATCTTTATTTTATAGTCTTTGCCTAAAAAAGATACAGGAAGTCTGCAGATGTCAGCATATTAACATCGAGATTAAAAGTAGTACAAAATTATCATAGTCCTTTAGTCGATATACAATAGTAGATATTAAACTTATGTTAACTGTCAATACATTATAGACTAGAAATAGTATCAGTTCAAAAGTAATATAGATACTCAAAGAGAACAGTTTTAAAGCTTAGACTAGGTAGGTATTTGATACTTCCTGAAAGAGAAGAGTTTATAAACTCATGTGAGGTTAAACTGTATACAACAGGCACGCGTGCACAAAAATCCTCTAGTTTTAGTAAAAAATTGGCATAAATTGTTGAACATGAATTGTTGCTGAAAATCATAATGACGTTTTGTAATACTCGAGTCTGTTTCAGAATTGAACAAATAATTATAAGTAGTACTCTAAAAATGCATCGGATAAAATAATTAAATTAGTTATCGTATAATTCAGAGAATGAAATCAGCATTAAATCTCTGTTAACGCCCGCTAGACGAGCACGCAAAATGCGCTCTACGAATTAGTATCAGCCCGTTCTAATCGTTTTACACACGCATGAGTTGCGTGTCCCATCGTCGGCTAACGTGTAAAATATGTTAATTCTTTCAATTATGCGCCAGTTTTACGGCCGCCACTAATGCGTAATTACACGACGCCGCTGCGGTGTACCGTGTAACATACGTTGTATCAAGATTCTTTTCGAGAGATGTACAGGCGCGATATGATTGATCACGTGACAGCGAAAGATGGTGCGAGAGGGTTATTTATATAGCGTTTAGTGACAGCTCGTGTCTCCCTTCGATCCTTCAAATATGTATACACATGTGTCTGGATTTTACAACTCCAAGTGCGTGCAGACGACGTACAAAAATTTAGCCCAGTCATGTTCATTTTAATTAAAAAAAAAAGATTTACTATTTCCATTCTGTGAATGAAATGCACGCACTTTCATTCCGAAAACTTTAACGTTTTAACTTTGCACTATTTGAACCATTCCTTTCCACCTCGATTTTTTCCGGAATAATCTATTCTGGTTCATACGCATACACGTGCATATAGCAAATACACGTGCACTAGCTGTAAAACGCGTTCCAAAAAATAAATATTTAAACTGACGCGAGCATCTCGAGTGTAAAACGCGTGAGCACTGACATGTGGCACACGCATTCCCGCAGCAAAAGTGAAAGCCACAGGGAAAACAAATGCCGAGAGAACGAGGGAGAAAAATTCTTCATTCCTCCAACAGCTAGCAACCCCTTAAAATGATTTGCTTCGGAGCCGAAAAGAGCTCTCTCTCCTCTTTCTCTCAGGAAGTTCCCCCTTAAGCTGCTTATCTCTCGTCCCTTCCTTTCTCGACCCGCGACCGGGTAAAACTTCATAAATGCATTCAAAAAGTTGCGACAGATTAGACTCTGCCCGGAGGGGGTACACGAATTCTACTCTCGCGCGCGTGCGCGCGTAGCCATTATGCAGTGGCTTAGAGAGCCGGCGCGAGTGTGTTTCGGTAAACTCTGTCAGGAGGAAAAAAGAGAGTTCGGAAATTGAATCTTCCCTCGTTAATCGAACGCTTTACAGCCACTGGTTTCTCTTGTCCGAGCGGCGCGAGATTTATTGGGAGTAGTACGCAGATACGCGTCCAATTAAACGCGATTCGCCGAAAAATAGGTGCACGCGAAGGGTTCGTCCTTCCAATTAAAAAGTTGCCGAGCGTCATTTCGGTCCCTTTTTAGCGTGCGCCTACATCTCGAGGGATATTCTCACGCGCGAGGATGAAGAAAGGATGAATGGAGCTTATCCCGCTCAATAGGCGAGAATTATCTTTTTATGCTAAGGAGCTCGGTCGTTAATGGCGCGGAGAATTTTCGCTGTGGTTTTCAGGGTGCGAAAGAAGGCATTCATTGGTGGGAATTTGGAATTGAAATTTTTAAATCGTTGAATGCTTGTTAAAAATTTTCTCGTGGGTTGGGAAAATTGGTCCGTATAAATTATTAGAATGATTGGATGTCGTTTTACTCCATTTTGGTTATTAAAATGGTCTTTAGTGCATTTCTTGATAATAAGAGAAATTCAAGGATATTCTTCTCTTTAATGAAAATGTTTTATGTTTAAAACTATTATATAAAGATGTTTATAGTAGTTCCAGAATGTAAAGAAAAAGATTGTTTTCATAAAGGAAGGTCTGCAATAAACTGATTCGTTAGAGAAAGTAAAAAATCTGAGTTTGGTCTGACAATCGAATTGAAACATATTTTTTTAATTGCAGGAAAATATAATTATAAATGTTACTGATAATATTATAATAAATTTATTAAAAGAATGTTGCAAGATTAAAAATCTGAAGTTTTCTAGTTTTACTTATATGGTTAGAAGATTATTTTTCTATTTAAAAAGGAGCTTTCTGCTGTCAAGTTTTTTCAACTTTCATTAACCTCTATTTTCAGCGAAAAAAACTACGATAAGCATGAAAAGCAATAGCTTTATGAGCGTGGAAATTATTTTTATAGGAAACAAAGTTTCAAGCGGTTTAAAGTGACTTATCTCTACGAATATTTCAAACGAATTTCTCGTTTTAATCGACAAAACTGAAACTTTGTTCATTAAAAATCCTGCTGCGAATGATTAAAATCTTCCATTTTAATTAAAAATAGCCGACAACTATATTTACAAACTCTACAGGATTGTCTAGCCGAAGCGTTTAAAATATTCTAGTATAATCCCCGATGAAGATAAAAGGATCAGGACTATATTGATCAGACTCGCTTTAAAAGGGAGTTTTGACAATCTCTTAAAGAACAATGCCTTTGGGATCCAATATTACTTATTTCAAAAGTTGGGCTCCAACAGATCGGATAACTAAAATAAAAGACAGGGATTTCCCAAAAAATATCTATTTTATAATGAAAAATCGTAAAATAATGCTGTCACAACTCACAACAACAATTTTGGTAATAAAGTTTTTTATTCAAAATCACATAATAAAATTTTTCATTAAATTTTACAACAGATGACATTAATACGAAACGCCATTAGAGTTGAATTAAAATTCACGATCGGAAAATTAATTTAACTTTATGACTTTTATATTCATGAGCATACGAAGGGAGAGAGAGCTTTCAAAATACAGTACTTTTATTAAGAAACCATTACAGGCGGAGGGCGCTAATGGCAATAAATATTACTCGCGTTAAAAAATGGTTCGTTATACGTTCGCATACGTAACACGCCTAAAAGGTGTAATGAGCTTCGAGAATTTTGAATATTTTTGTCATTAATCAAGGCGTATTCATTTTTCAATAGCCTTAATTCTATACCCTCTCTAGAAAATTAATGATAAAAATACTTTTTCAAGGTCGATAAAATATTACACGCATTCTTGTGAAAACTCTTTTTCAGTCGTCTAAACTGCTCTATTACACGTTGAAAAAAGAAAAGTGCCTGTAACTGCTATTCTACTACGTAGTGAGAGAAATTAGGGAATCGGGTTATCAAGAGAACATATATTTCTAGCAAAGCAAGTTATTTATTGTTAGAAAGTATACTACGCTCCATGAACTTAGCAGTATTATATCATTAATCATACCGACATACTTTCTAAAAACTGTTATAAATATTACTTTTCAGGTAAAAAGTAGGTAAGTTTTGTTTATCATGAATAAACAAAACTTGCGTTGTCCCTAAAAAATCGCAAGCCATTTACTACTACATCTACGATTCAATCTGACACAACAAACGTACCATAACTTTAACATTTTCCTTCTAAACAAATTCCCATCCCATCCACCATAATTTTCCCTATTAGTCACAACGAATTGCAATCCTCGCAACAACGATCACGACATCTTATTCCTCTAAAAAAATCCACTCACGTTCTCGCGACTCTTCGAGGAAAAAAAACCCAACCCTCGTATATACGCTCAGGCTCATGAATTCCGCGCAATCGCGAGCAGTAGCAGCAGCAGGTAGCGGGGGCAACGAAGCGGGAAATCGCAAAGGCTGCGAGTAGGCGATATTTAATAAACGGGCCACGTCGCGCTTGCGCCGGGGAAGCCACCTGTAGCCCTGGACCGCCGCCGCTTTTCCGCGCTCGCTCGTGGCCAATCGATATGTATGTAGGTACACACGTTCCTGCCTGCCTGCCAGCCTGCTATAGTGGGATGTGCGTTTGGTTCTTTTTCTTTTGTCGGAATTTGCGGGAATATGGGATATGTATATATATATATATATATATATGGCTGTTCGGACCTGTCAGAGTCTTATGGAAGTTAGAGCTAGATTAGCATACAACACGAGTGTGGGGGTGTCGTCGGCGCGGTTTCTGTGTCGCGGTCAATTAAACTACTTGACGTTTGATGTGCATGCTAATCTAATCCGATTGCTGATAGGACTCGAATTAATTGACGCACTGAGATTTTATTCAATGTGTTACATTACGTTATTTGCTCACTGTTATTCGAAAATTGCTGTTTCGCGAGTATTTATTTAGTATTTATTCGTAAAGTTCACACTGCACAATTGAACTTTTTGAAGTTTTCTCGTAAACTTTACCCTCGCGATTGAACATGATGCATCGATGCAGAATTTTTCGTATACCATCACTTCATTGCATCGACGTTCCCTTAAAGTCCAGAAAGGAAGTGCCTGGTAAATAGTTTATTCCCCCAGGATGTCGTTTGAGAAAGCAACTTTTTCGAAAAATATGCAATACTGCGATAATCGGATTGGATTTTCCGCAACCCACATATATTTGTTAGTGGGCAAGAAAATTGAATTGACATTGAAACTTGCAATCTTCTCTGTGCAAATTCTGCCGCTGAACAATCCAAATGGTTCAGTTCTTATTACATAGCGAAAGAGTAACAGACTGTGATAGAATTTATTAATCTATATAAGTATATTAAATCCTTTCTAAAATACCCCATGCATCCGACAAAATGTAATAATGAAAAGTACCACGTAAATCTTTTACCTTCAAAATACTGCGAAAATACAAAAGTATTAACGAAAATTAATTCCGCGACAGTATATATAATTATTCTTCAATAGGCTAAATATTACACGTAGTTAGTAGCTGCAAATGTAATATAATATAAGCTGTTTCTGCGAATACGGTTCGAACGTTTAACCACTAATCACACTGCCACCGCAAATACCCTTCACAGACGGACTCTTTTCATCCTTTTTCGCGCGCAACTGTACTATATACAACGTAAACGTGTATATAATACACCACTGGCCACAAAAATTCATGGTGGAAACTGGAAGAAATTGAAATGGCGACGTGGAAAATCACGGCGTATACTATCTTCAAAAGCCTACGGTTCAATGTATATATACATATATAGGTATATGTATATATAGATGTGGGTTTGTGCCTTACTTTGAGACTGCGCGCGGGCGTTTCTTGGAAAATACTCATTAAGAAAGTATCTTTTGATATTCGAGTGTAGCAGCGGAGAGAGAGAGAGAGAGAGAGAGAGAGAGAGAGAGAGAGCCGAGCTCTTCGGAAAATTCGTTTCGTATGAATGAATGTCGTGATTTTGCTGTTTAATGGCTGCGAGGAAGTCAGCTGATTTTTTTTTCGATAACGAGCTTTAATAATTTCAAACGTTTGTTGGGATATAAAATTGCCTGTAAGAAATTTAATTATGATATTATTTTTTATGTAGGTATGTTTTTAATGGTCATTAAAATGACAGCATTTTTTATTACATATATATTCACGCGATATAAAAAGTAACAAAAATTATTGAGAAAACTCACGTATAACTAAAAAGTAGAATAAATATTTTTATATTCTACGAAACTACATACTAAGTTACGAAAATATATATTGCTCAGGAAGTGGTATATTTTAAGGTTACAAAGTTACGAAATGACAAGGATAATATAATATTATCTTCGTACATTGTAGTAGAAAGTAGCTGGATATGGTCAGACGTATATTCAGTATAATCTAAATTTTATGAGCCCCTGCTTGTCGCGCGAACTTCAGCTGCTTTTAAATTATTTAATTAAATTAGAATTTTAAATAAAATATTTGACATCTATGACCTACTTCTTCATGGTGGTACAATATAAAGTTTTATTTTTAGAATTTTCGTCTGATTATTACAAAATGAATATACTGTTTTTATATAGAATTTACTTTTAAGTAAATTCCTTTTTAGCCGTTAATTTAATAATTTGACTAACGAAATTTAATGCAACTATTCTACGTTATTAATTTCTCAAATAATACTGTGAATTAATATTGAAGTCGATGTTTTTGAAAACGATTCTTGACAGTACGCGGTATACCTTGAACATTATACTCTCTTCCAAGGCAATAACAATATTTTACTCATTTAAACTGAAATCTTTGATATTAATACAGTAGGTATATTTTATATATAAAAGTATATGAAATATGCATATGAATTCGATCTTCATCATAACTCCGTCACCTTCGCTCCCCAAAAAAGTCCCATAACATCGTAACGACCGCGACCAAACATAAAAAGCCCCTTTACCAAAAACCGCGCCACTAACCGCCTCTCATCCTTCAAAGCCTCGAACCCGCAGCTCCCACCCGAGACACAACCTCTCGCCACCTTTACAGCTCACATTGTTTATG
The DNA here is from genome assembly GCA_030522905.1 of Torymus flavipes. NCBI lineage: Eukaryota > Metazoa > Arthropoda > Insecta > Hymenoptera > Torymidae > Torymus > Torymus flavipes. Next base: position 17,525 of record JAPYZO010001801.1, read on the forward strand.
CCCTAGTTCGACTGTGAGCGCAGCCGCGGCGGTGGCCAAGTACTCGCGTAATTCCCAATTCCTCGGAGAGTCCGCGCGGCCGAGCGCAAAGGGAACAGGCGAGAAAAGGGCAAAGAGAGCTTGGCCCGCGCACTTTCCTCACTGAAGTATCATAGAGAGAGGGGAAGAGAGAGAGGATTACGCGGGGGCAGGAGAGGAAGAAGTTTCGAGGGACTTTATTCCGTCTACGAGTCGTGGGCGCGCGCACTTTGGGGCGTCATCGCCTTATGTTTTCGTGCTCCGGAAAGATGAGTCGAGCGTATGGTCGGTTTAGTGATAGCGAGGGTTAAGAGAATTTGAATGTTGTTACAGAAAATGGGTAAGAATGGTCGTGGAGGTGTTTTTTTAGGTTGAAGTGTAAAATGTTGTGTTAACGGTGTATGTGTAAAGATAAGTGTGCTTGCGTGATGAATAAAGTATCCGCAAAGATGGTACTATTGCGTCATTTTAATAAATATATAATCCTATATCGTTCGAAAGTTACGTAATGTCCATTGCTTCTGAAGTCATACCATACTATCCATGATATCACACTGATATGTATCACCGTTTTTTCTGCAATCTCCAGTGACGTAGATAAGTTAAAGCAAGATCAAATAAATATATCCCAGCGCATCTCGTATTCTATTTTCGTCATCCTAGTAGGCCAATTTTCAGCCAATTTCATTCATCGCAGCCCACTTCATGCATAGCGATCACCCTCCCCACGCAATAGATTAAAGGTGTATACCGCTTAATAAACAGCCCACACCCCCGCGCCGATCTTCCGGACAGAAATGCGTCAAGCGCTACTTTCTCCTCTCTCTCTCTCTCTCTCTCTCTCTCTCTCCCTCAAATAATTATTCATCGGAAATAAATCAACTTAAGGAATTACGTAGGCGCGGGGCAAATACCGCTGAATTGAAAGTTACGGGCATCCCCGCTGATAAGACTCTTGCGTTTTCGGAGTTA
>JAPYZO010001802.1:0-12352 GCA_030522905.1 Torymus flavipes
GAATATGTTGTTTCTTGGTATGAAGTTATTTCAAGTAGACGTGCTATTTCAGTTTTGTCAGAAACATTTTAATGTTTATTTTAACGGGATAGTTGTGCCATTTTAAAAAAAAAATTTTTTTTGGAGTGTATTTTTAAAAAATATTAAGTTCCTGTCAGAAAATAAAAGTTACATTACGTTAAGTATATCTAGATTTGTAAATAAATTAACTTTATACAATAAAATTTTATCAAAGAATTACAGTAAAATGTAGTGTAAACGCAATCTCGAATTCAGCGATCGAGAATTCAGCTTTCTCAAAAATCTTGAAAACAATGAACGCCCGAGATCGGCAAGGTAGGATCCAATTAAATAAGAAACCACTCGAGCATTCATTACCTTACCCTGATACGTACCATTGTTTACATCTCTTTCACACGGATATACATACTCCTTTCAATACGTCTTCAATAATAAACAATATCAAGCCCCGAATTGTCATCGGTTGGCTTGGCTCACCCGGCAAGACGCCGGTTCGTGCCAGTGGGTTACGTGGGTTCGAATCCCACTGCCGACGGTTTCCTTTCCCTTGTGCTTGCACCATCCCGGTGGACTCTGCTACTTATATTTCATCTCGCCAAGCGAACCGTCCACTCCGTATACCTTCGTGCCTTAATTGCCAGTCGAAGCTCGTCTAAGACGGGCCAGAGACAGCAGCTTCAACCATGATACACAGACGTTATAGTTCTGTATATTATATCGTGTACAGGATATGAAAGTGGCAACCTGAAGATAAAAAAAACATCCTACTCTTAAAACATCCTAATCTTAATAAAACCAATAGCCCGAACACGTGGTGCGGAGATTAAGGGTCCGGACTCTATCGGGACGCGAGCGGGGGAGGGAACTGACGGTGTAGCTTAGACGGTAAAAGCGCCCGCCACGATAACTGCGAGCAGGCCAACCAATATTTTTACTTTTTATTCATTTTTCCTTTTTTTCTTAACTTATATTGCTAGCTTATTATTGGATACTAGATGTATATTTAATTTTTTTATTTTATCTTGAATATACAAATAAAATGGTACGTTCCTCGAATATTTTTAATATTTATTTACGATTGTTTATAGATTTAACATTGTGTTAAGTGATTTGCAAAAATGTTATCTTTCATCCTCCTAGTAAAAGAATTATATAATAAACTATACGCTTTTACGTTTAGTAGTTCTTGAAGCCTTAACTAAAGAAGTTTCTTTTCTTTTTATAGAGAAAATTCTTTTATTTAAATAACAAAAAAACTGACCAATACAAATTTTTACACTGCGCCTTTCCCCTAAAAATAAGAAAGAAAAAAATACAGACACATACACAACTCTCCCCATCGTGGCAATAGCAATCACGTCTCTCAGCGAACACAGAAAGCAACTCGCGCCGCGGTAAAAGGCGAGGCGCGCACGAGGCTACACACACTTCCGGGGCTGCGCGTCGATCCATCGTCCATTTGCGCCGGAGATGGGCCCCCGTTCCAGTTTATCCTGCGCCCCGTACACGCGGGCCAAGCCCTTTGAGCGAGGGCGCGGTGTACAGGAATTTTTCTAGGCCGACGACTCGATGGGGGTTTGATGTGCCGGTAGAAGGAAATGAGAGAATAGATTTAGATTTATGTTCCTTTCTGCGTGTGTGTGCTCGAATTTCAAGCTCTCGTGATGGATGGTGTATAAAGTGCCTAAAAAATTTAATTCCAATAAACAAACATATCTTTCCATACATATTCGCATCTTAATCCTCGTCGACTCGAAGCGACCGATTTAATTCCTCCATCCCCATCATCGTAGCTTGCGTATGACATCAGCAATCCCCGACGGTAGTTATGACACGCTCGAGCTGGCGCAACGCTCCAATTTCGCCCCCGCGCTGCACAGTCGTCGAAGGGATTCTCGCGTGCGCGGCCATAATTGTTTGCCGAGGTGAGCAGCGAGCGTGTGTCTGGGTATGTTTTTTTTCTTTTCTTTCGAGTAGTGTAGGCGGTGGCGCAGTCGTCGTAATAATTTATCGAGCGTGCGGCGGCGATTCATTAGCAACGCGCGCGCTCGGAATAGATTGCTCTCGGAATATCGCGAAATCTTTTTCATCGATATCAATGGACAGCATACTTACGAAAAAGTATAACCAAACTTCAACCTACTTGAAGCTGTACAATTTTTGTTATGCTCGCGGCGTTCAAAGAGGAGCAAAGTGTTTAAAAAGTATGCAAGCGCCGCGGTTTATTTTCAAAGAGGCGATAGCGTGAAACGGAAACGTTGCCTGACATTTCAGGACACGAGAGGGCAAGAAAACCTCGGCAGTGCCGATGGTAATTGACTGGGGCATTTGCGTTTTATGGGTTTGCGATGATGGTCTCTCTCTGCGGTAGTATTACAGTCGGCGAACGGGTCAAGGCGCGCTTTGATGCGATTTTCACGTATATGCTGAATGTTTACCGTGATTTATACGCCTTTCGTATATACAGGTACACATTCGCGAATCCTTGGTCTAATACTTTTTTAAATATTTTCGAGCTAGAGGGAAAAGTGGTGAGAAAAGTAAACGAATTTCGTTCTCTTTGAAACACGCTTGCGTACGTCTACTTTTAGAAATTGCGCGCGTTCTACTTTGCTGATGTAATATTTATATTTGAAAATACTGTTGCGTAGAGCTAATTATTCTATAACTTATATTAACTCTGCATATTTTACATTCTTGCATATTTAGTTAATTATATACATTAATGGCGCTGGCAATTTGAAGCGTAAATAATTAACACAGGGGAAAATATTCTCAATAATTGAGAGAAAATCTTTTTTATTTTTATTTCGTTGAATAAATAAAGTGTTTACTCTTTGTACAAAAAGCTATTGTTAAAAGTGAAATATATCTTGAAATTAACAACTGTGCGTAATTTAAATTTTCTATTGAACTGGTGATAATTGTCATAATAAAGATAGATTCTCCGAACGCTTGAGACGTATTTTTCGAAGAAGTAAAAATCGTAATTTAGAAAGAGTTTGTATCGAATATTTCCAGTTTTCTTAACAAGGATACTTAATTCGTGGTGATAAAAATACTCAATAAAAATTTTTTACAATAGCTTTAACATAGTATACTTCTATCGTATACATGCTGAAGTTCCATACTAGAAACCGTGATAATATGATAATTTATTTTATAATGCCATTCGTAGACTTTTACTACTTTTACGTGCACTTGAAAAAATTAAGGAAATTATTGGAAAATATTAATACTACTTTTTTATTATATAAGTGAGAGATATGTGCGATCTTTTTATTTTTACCAAGTCATGCCCACCTTTTTTAACGACATATAAATAAATTTTCCACTTTGAATTCTAATTTCTCTTACATAAGTCGACGAATCGAGAAACACATAACTCAATAATATTTCCACTTCAACGTCAATATAACCAACGAAGTAATCACGGACATCAAATCACACACAGTTTCCCACAAAATCGTCGAAAAATACATTGATTTGCGCGGGTGGGAAATGAGCAAAGCGCGACGACTAACGAAATCACCACACGACTATTTTGTTCAACTTAGGGGAACCTCACCCAAGAGAGAGAGAGAGAGAGTGAGAGAGAGAGAGAGTAAGATTGCTGCCGAATGCCTTCTTCTGTGGGTGCGGAAAATTTACGTGACAGCATCGGTAATAGCTTTTACGTAATTAAATTAAGATTCCTGATGATACTGTGTTACTGGAAGGGTTTTTACGTTTCACTGAATTCAGTTTATTCTTGAGCACCACGTCCAATTTGTAGAACTCTACCATAAAGCATACTATAGAACAACTAAATCCCACGCATAATACAATAATTAGAGCCATTGTCACAGCGTTTTTTTTGTTATTACCTACGTAATCATGTTGACCAGCGTGCCTTCTCTTATACATCCTCGACGAGTAATCATCGAACCCGACCTCGATAATCCTACTCATCGTCGTCTTCAACTTGTCCACGTACCACGAGTTCCTTTCCATCGGGTACGCTGTGTGTATGCACGGCAGGTCTAGGTCCACGGCAACCATAAGTTCCGGATTGTAGTAGTTTATCTGTTTCTTCCCCAGGCGCATGTACCTGTTTACTTCATCTGCGAAGCCCAAGCATACCCTGTCCCATGCGTCTACCATGATCGACAGACAGTCGTCAATCTCCCCGGCGAGGCCGAGTCGATTGCTGAATTTCTTGGACCAGTCTAATTCGACGGGCTGACTAAGAACGATGTTGATCAGCGGGTTGCTGGAAATGCGTAAGTTTGTTGAGAACAGTTCCTCGAGAGATTTGACGTGACTCGGGCCGTACAATGTTTTCGCACAGTAGAGAGATGAGTACAGGTCGACGAAGCACTTGATGGAAACGAAGCCGAAGCAGCAGAAGAAGATGCCCTGGACGACGGTACGTGGTTGGGATTGCAGGGATAATACGTTGGTCAACTGTTGGAACACGTTGAAAGCTCCCCAGTAACTGCCGTTGGCTTTAAAAATCTTTGTTACACAAGTGAGAAAAAAGATCACCACGGCGATCACGATCACAACCGAGACCAGCGACACTGCGGTGTGTACCCTCCAGTGGACAGGCACTACTACCGCCAATTTAGGACAATTATACGGAACCAACCGAGCAGTAAAATTAGGCCTCATCTTGTTCATGCCTTGCCGTTTGAGACTGATCTGAATGGTAGAATTCTTGAATGCTTTTGTCAGAGTGTCTGGCTCATTTTGATTCCATAACTTGACCTCCCTCAGACTGAGATTGAGCCTTTCCAGTGCTATGGAGAAGACATCAATAAAGCTGCTGTCCAGGTCACGCCAATTTATTAACGATCCGTTCTGTTGCACGTCGATTTCAGTGTCAACGTAAACCCCAAGTCTGTAGCCATTCGCGTGACGGAATTTATCCGGGAAGATTTCGGGGATCTGCGTGAGGTTATAGTAGTGATTACGTTTATTAAAGGGATCGTAGTAATGTGCTGTTGCTGGAAGACACCAGGGTGTTGTGGTGATATCGATAAGGGTGAGGTCGAGGAACTTTCGCGGTTTCATGGAGTTTCGCACGATGGACTCAATAGAGTCAAAGGATTCATTAGGATTAAAGTATACTATTACGTACTTGGGCAACGGCTTTTGGCCGCCATAGTTGCCTTTCACAAGTCGTTGGAAGTCTTGGGGGGAAACGTTTGCGTTCATGAGGAGCACGATAACAGTCACATCTCTGAGGAATAATCTGTACGAATATTTATGTATCGTCTGAGGATTACGTACGTACAGCGCTGGATTCTCCTTGGATATACGCAGGATCAGTTCGCTGTACTCTGGAATTACCGGGCGCAGTAGGAATATCATAACGTGATGCACATGATTCAATTCACTCGCAAGTTTTGGTGTTAATTGGTCGATCCAATCACATTTTGGGCTTAGAAAATTCCCGATCGACTGTTGCTGCGCTACGCACATGCTTGAAAACGCAAGTATGAAGCATATGGTGTTCATGATAAGTGTATTTGATAAGTGATTTTTTCCGAGAGTGGAGAATAATAAACTGTGTTTCAACGTCTGAACAGCTACGCAGCGCAATTCATACTGACTTTATTATATTTCAAATAACCATATCCACTTTAACTTGCAATTAAGTAGCGCATTATCAACGAATTCGATCTCTAACAGAGAACGCATTTTACCTTTATGAATTACCTCATCAATATGCACCTTGCAATAACAATACCTGCAACCACTCTCATTCAAACGTTAAGATCCACCTCAAAATTAGAAATAGATCAATTATGAAACACCCGACCGACACACGATCCGATGATCGAACCCACTCGATCGATATATTATTTTGGGCTTCCCATGTGGCCTCGCCTTGAATCGTTTACGATCGAATTCCGGACGGAAATGCGGCCGCCGCCGGCGCTGCTCTCATCTCTAATCCCCCGGCTGCAGATGCATGATTTACAAGTTCCAGACGCGGGTGCGGACCGATCATCCGCGCGTTGCAACACAGATTTTCTGACGTAAGCGGATCGGACCACTTGTATAGTACGCTCTGTGTGTATATATATATGTATGTAGTATGTACAAGGTTGCTTTTTGTGCTAATTGACTCGTTAATGGCTTGGACAAGTGCTGGTAAGTAATTATGATAAAGAAGCTTGTTTCTTTTTCCACCTCAGGATAGTTAGCGTGTCGTGAATTTTCTAATTTGTTTTTTTCGCCGATACGCGTGGTATATTCGTTAGTGTATACTCTCTTTATCTATATTTATCTTGTTAGTTAGCAGGATAAAATTATATGACATCGTGACAACCTCATTTCTGTTATAAAATATCTAATTTTAGTACATTTTCAAAGTGACTCTTTTCGATTATTCACTCTCTCCGATCTATCTCTCTTTCAAACTCAACCCCCCAAACACTTTATTCAGATTCTATCATCTATACTCCGGGGAAAAATTGTTCCCCTCCCCTCAAGAACCTTCGAATTAATTCGGGACCTCCGCGCATATATTTAGAAAAGCACCTCCGGCTCACGCCGGGAAAACACGTGAAAAGCTCATTTAAGCCGCGATCGATCGAGACTCCGACACAACAGCAGTCAGTGGTTTTCCCGAAAAGCCGCAAGTTCACATGTCGCGTTATTATCGTAACACGTGCTCGTTGCGCAAATAAAAAGCAGCATATGCGGGCTTCGCTTGTATAAAAACAGCGCGAGTTTGTGTCTCTCTGTTTGTACAATATTGCCGCGGTATGTGTGGCTTAAATTTCAATTTAACTCGAACACGCGTACGTTATATTAGTTATAAGCATATAGCCGCAGCAACGCAGAGCCGCTGAATTTGCATTGCTAATTTCTCGTATAATCTCGCGCGGATCTTTAATAATTGCGTACACATTGATTTTGTAAAAACGCGGTGCCTCAAAAGGCTCGCTGTTATTATTTTCAATACTTTTTTCGTGTACCTATATACACTAGAGCAGGAGGATTGACGTGTAAACACGGAAACTGCCCAGCTCTCTAACTCGATCGAAGCGTAAGCTTCTGTTGTCGCTATATACGTGTATAAACCGCAGTATAAACAAAGCCCAGAGAGGATTGCCGATGAAAGCGGATAAACCGCGCGAAGCCCCGAAACGCTTCTATATTATACACTTTGCATAATCACGTATGTATGCCCTACACACGAACGCACGTTATATGATAAATAAAATCGCTCGAGGTTAACGTGTGTGTGTAGTATATAGGCTACTTATATTGGTGAGCTGCCAATGTATAGTGTGATGTCGATCCTTCGCAGATATCGTAAAGAATTATAAATAGCGATTGAGGGAGAATTTTGACGAAAGGTCGAATGGAAGGAATTCAAACGCGAGGTCGAGAGCGACGCGCTTGATATGACCTGCGCGCGCGTGTATCGTAAAATTAGGTGTGACGCCGTGTGAGGTATAAAACAGTTCCAGGAATCATTACCATGTGATAATCTCGCGTTTGAGAATTTGAGACCCTGTGTGTGTACGCGAGAGGGGATTGATAAAGCGTCGGTTCGTTGCTGGAAATTGGAACGATAATGTTTGCGTGGTTCGCAGGGCAGGTGTGCGTTTTTAAGAAAAACATATTATATGCTCCAATGCTGTCACGTGACAAGCGCGCTGTTATCGTGGTTATTAATAATTCATCGTTACGTACGCTGAATATCAATTTTAACGAATAATATAAAGTCTTTGAACAAAATTACAGTAAAAATTAATTTATACGTCGCATTGAAAACAGTGACATTATTCAATTTTAATTATACTTAAAAGAAAAAGTAATGGTACATTTTATTATACTACATTAGCAGTATACCTTTTACAAAAACTTGATACACTCTTATAATTTTAAATATTTTATTTTATGAGGAATGACACAAGTCATCCACTCAAGAAAACAACACGCGCACTCTCCTATAACACTCCTCCGGTCCCATTTCCCTATACATCACTCATCAACTCCTGTATTCCACCCTATACCCCGCAATCGGGGCGATCCATCCTGGCACGCACGCGCGTGGTCCATTATAGGCGCGAGATAAGAGACGCGCCGTGGCGACTATCCGGCGCCACGGCTCCCGCGCGTCGCATGGGGGTCTGGAAGAAAACAAAGCTCTGACGGCTAGCTATATGGATTATAAGTTGTCCAGCGCTGGTGACACAGTTTCGGTGTAGTCTTTTTTAAGCAAAATAACGAACAAAATTCGAATCAGGATCGAGCATTAGCCGACGCTGCAAGATATAAAAAAGATTAATGAATCAGCCCCGGTGCAGTCCTTAATCTAAAGAAGAACGCGGCCCATCAAACTTCGATCTAATCGCCGGATAATAACGCGATTCTCCTTCTTTCTTTCTCGTACAGCACAATGCGGCGCTCCTTCCGTGAAAGGGTATTACACTGCACCCCCGCGCGCTTCGGCTTTCTATTTCGAGAACGCGTTGCTGCAGCGCGCTCGACCCTCCTGTTCTTTCAGACGCGCGCGTGCGAGGGAAAATTCCGAAGGCGCACAGGTATAATAGCGTGAGTGTGTCTGTGTGTGTGTGCAGTCTTTGTGAGGAAGGGATTGGATTGGATCGGGAAGGTTATAGGGAATGGAGTTTATGGTTGCTTGATTCGTAAGAGATTTGTTTTTTCTTTTCTTTTTTTAAGGTTCTTTCGGTAAATATAGTCGATAACAACGAATGATGAAGCAGATGTTTTGGAGGAAAGTGAGATTTATTTGGTTTGCTCCACAAGTGTTATATGTATACATAAATGTGCACAAAATGGAATAGATGTGACTCATTTCGCTCCTAAGCCTACTTTAAACCTCCGCTGGTTTCCCGAAAATTTCATTACGGAAAATTCCGACCCCCACGTATAATATACACTCGCGCATATCTCTTCATCGGCGTTGTCTTCAGATCAAAAGGAAAAGCCGCCCCCTCGAGCAAATAAAATAAACTTGGCCCAACTCACTCGATCGCATTTTCCTATAATTGATCGCCTAAACACACGCATGCACTCGTAAACCCAGTTTTACAACCTAACCACCGAGCGATTCATGTATATATCGCGGGGCTTAATCAATTTTTTTTATCTCTTGAGGGGATGATGATGCGAGCTGGCAGATGTCGAGAAAAAGAAGTTGCGCGATTATGTCGCGTGCAGAAATCGATGAAGAGAGAGAGAGGGTAGGACCGTTAGAGCTCCGCTGAGGCGAAACGGTTTTTCTCTTTTTGGGTTCACAGTGGCGATATGCGTATCTATAGCTCCGATCGATCTGTACCTATATAGTATTATTACACGGGTCCTTACTCCTTCCTTTTTTTTTCGTTGTGCAACGGTTCACGGAAGGTTTTATACGGTACGCTTGGGTGATGCTTTATGCTATTAACTTGTTTTCTTATTTCAGGACGAAGGTTGAAAAATTTGTTGATCTGATGTGAAAAGTTAACCGCAACCCATCACAAGGATAATCCTAATAAGGCGTCGTCAATTAAGCCCTCTCAGATGGCTTATTACGAAACCAAACCGCAGGTAATTAAGTGAGCCAGTACTACGCAATACCGCTCATGCACTTGCCTGTCCATCCGAAAAAGGAGGAAGGAACGACGCATCGAGGCAATTACGATTGTTTCTGCGGCCGAAAAAAAATATAGTCGCTCGATTGTCGCCGTGCGACACCTAAAGAACCAACGCACAGGTTTTACGTCTATTATACATAATATAAATCTAAGATGCGGCTAGGATTGAATAGACTATGTAATCCATTGTTTAGTGCTCTCTCATTCTCATTTGCGTATAACAAAGCTCGCCTTTTCCCAGGCCGCGGTTTCCAATCTATATTTATTATTTATTTATCACGCGACCGGGCGATTAATATACGGAACCTCAGATCGCGGCGCCATCATTTCACGGTCGGCCGCTCACACACTGCATATATAGTATAGGAGTAGAAAAAAAAGGCACGAAGACTACTTATACACCACTATACTAGTCTCAATTAGCGTTCATTAAGGTAATAGTACACGCGGCGCGTAATGAACCGCCGCCACCCGTACCTTGACATCGTTGCCCGCCGAAAAGCGAGCGTCATGACGTGTGTGGGTCAATATAGGAGACACACGCGCGTAAGTATAGGAATGTGCGAGCGTGGATGGTACGATGATACGTCGAAGGTCGAGAGGGGGATTCCCGTCGCGTGCGGGTTATGGGCTTTTTCTTGCGGGGGAAGTAATTAGGAAAGTGCGGAGGAGCGTCGATGATATGGGATCGCATGGATTAATTCTTCTTCGACGCTTTGAGAGCAATAATATTAAATGTACTGTACAGTCCGAGAAATTCGTCTAGACTCTTTTATTTCATAATTTATATATATCGTACGATAAACTGCTGCATCGCAGACATACACACTGAGGAATTGTGTCGATTCGCTCGCTCGTTCGCTTGTCTCGTAAATAATATCCAGGGCCGCGTCAATTATAACACACGAGCGCGCGCGTGGCCGTAATATACCGCGAGAAATGAAAATTGCCGGCATTTTGGATTCCCTCGCGCGCTTAATATTTTTAACAGTGACACCGTTTTTTTTTGTTCGCCGCACCAATATTTTTCTTTTTTCCTCGGTAGAAATACCGCGCGCCATTGGCATAGTGTACTTACGTACGCTCGTATAACGGATCGGCGATTTACGTAGCGTCTATAAGTAACAGTAATTAGGTGCGCGCTTTGCATACAATCGCAAATTCGTTAGATTCGCGCGCAGCGGGCGAAAAGGATATCGAGGTGCGCGTGCGCGCATTGCTTGCTTACAAATCACTGCGTGGCGATAGCAGATATATTTTTTGTCTTCGTCGTCGCGTGTGCGCGCATACGAGATTTTCCGAAAAGAATATAGCGGGAGTAGCGACTGATTTGTTATTCCGCCGCGTGGATATAATTTGAATTTTACGATAACAATAAGAAATATATTAGGAGGCGATAAAATTTTTAGCGGTTTCACAAACTGGTGAAATCTTCGGCAAAAAGGTATCGCCGTAAGTTGTTTTTTTTTTTTTAAATAGTGCTGAGAAAAGTGAGTTCCTTGTTGAAAAACGAAAATGAATAAGCGGGGCGGCTCATTGCCGAGTGACAATAGCGTATTTTACGCGATGTTTTTATGCGACTAAATGAACGAGCGTAAACTACGCTATGGCTGTTAATCTTACGACGACGGTTCGAAATGCTTTTCTTTGTGTTCGCGACGATTTCACTATTTTTAATGGCCGATAATGAACGGCCTTTTCCCATACAGAAGTATAACTATTATTTTTACTGCTTTTTCACTTCATTTTTCTTTTAATTTTAGTGTTTTACAATTGTTTCGTGTAGTAACGTATAAGAATCTATTATGGTTCTATATATGTGTGTGAAATTACTGGCGTAATAAAATCATTGCCAAATTCAAGAACTCGAGAAGTGCGAGGTTGCGTGACATTGGCCTTGCTGTAACCAAACATTGATTTTTCAGGAAATAAAAGTGAAATTATACGAAGCCCAATGACTTTCGAATGAATGAGAATTTAAACATCGCTTCATTTTCATGAAAATTTATTGACGAATGAAATAATGCCATGAACATTATATTTCTGAAATAAAAAGCAATATAAGAAGATAGAAAATAGTATTCATTATTTTCCAAGACTAATTTTAAAATCATCATCATCTTCATGAAATTTTTCCTTGAATTATTATGAAAATCTATGCAATCTGTCACATAATTCAATTGGTTAAATTTATACTCATTGCTATATAATAAAAATCAATACAGTAGAGGAAAATAAATAAAAACGATTATTACCCTCCATCCAAAAGCAATCACATGAACAACCAATAACCCTGTACACATGATATGCTACAACCTTATAACTGCATTATAACTCATACTAAACAATTTCCTACCAACAAACAAACATACAGCGATCAGCTACCTCGCATATCCATCGCCCCCCGCGAATTCCTGAATCCCATCCAACGACTCTCCCATGTCGCATGCGCGCACACACATCCAGAGTGGGCGAGGCTTGCGCGCGCGTTCGCTCGGCCATTATGCAACTCTCGTACACACATATCCCTCGCCCACGCGCACGGCGTCATAATGACAAGTAACGAGCGCGGGTAATAACAATAATGAGACGCCGATGTGTGCGAATATCTTGGCGCGCGTACGTGGAACTCGTGCTGGACTGTAATTGGGCGTAATTGAAGGGAGGTGCGAGATGAGAGTGACGCGATTGATCATTTCTTTCTTTCCTTTTATATATATATATAT
>JAPYZO010001802.1:12363-38007 GCA_030522905.1 Torymus flavipes
TGTGTGTGCGCGAGGTTGGAATTGCAGTGGACTATTTTTATTTCTATGCAATATCTATACGGGTGAGTTGTACAGCGACGTCCTTCGCGCAGTCGATTATTACATTTTTCCGTGGGCGCGAGAGATGCGCCCGCGCGTTCTCGTTTCATAATAAAGCGGAAAAATTTTTCCTTGCGAAATATAATGAAATTTCGCGCGCGTATTGTATATGCGCGCAAGTGTTGGAAAATGACGAGTGGAGGGTAATCAGAAAGGAGATGAGGTTTTCTCTGTGATAGCTACAGCAGGTTACACACTGTGAATAATTAATCTAATCGCGCTGTTATTCTCAGCATTTTATAATGGCGGTATTGTGCTGGCCGTGTTAATAATCCTTATCAATAATAACCTTTTTTTTTCTTTAATTATTAAAGAGAAAAGTATATATATGCGCACAGAGAGAGAGATGTGTGCGATTGATAGCATATATGCGAGAGATGCGCTTCTTCCTCTTACGTAAACTGCACATATGTGCGACATTGCAAAGATAATGATTAATGAATTTTTATATTATACCATTATGTATTATTTTCCATCAGTGTGTCATTCGATTAAAAATATACTTATAATATGCTTTACCTCGAAAACACATTTATACTTGGAACATATAATAAAAGTTTTTATTAATCATCAGCTTTCGCACCGCGCTATAATCAAATCATTCTCGCTCTCGCAATAAAATGCGAATATAAAACGTATATATATAAATAATGTAAAATGAAGCATACTTTTCGCAGCAGCTTACAGCCGTGCGCGCGGCATTCGCCTGATTTATCACATCGTGATCGTCTTACTATACGTCCGCGCTCGAGCGCATTATTGCACAACGACATGTGACGTTTGCGCGCGCAATTAGATGTATTCTCTTAAACATCCTTAAACGTACCCTCACACACTTGCGCAATCAGCGCACGTGCCTCTACTTTGCGCTCTACTCTCTAACCTCGTTTGTCCCTGGCACTTTTCGCGCGCCGTTTTCGGCCCATAGTCGCGGAGAGAAAAGCCTACTGCTATATATCTTTCGCAAAGCTGCGGGAATTTACAAGCCTCGTATGTGTGTGTGTGTGTGTCTACACTTGCGTATTTTTAGGCTTTACAATGCCGGCGACGTTGTTTTTTTTTCCCTCTTCTTCTTACCAGGAAGAATAGCCACGTTAGTGAATATGAGAAAAGGCGGAGCGATGCGCGCGTGGATAGCTGCACAGGATTGCAATGATTTCGACAATGTATGTAAGCATATATTATACACGAATGAACGAATGCATATTTATCGAGTGGACTCGTTTTAGCGCGTATTGTTTAACATATATTATTAGCGAGATAATGGTAACAACAGTGGTGTGAATACATATAGAAGAAAAAAAAACACTATTTTACAGCGCGGAAAACAAGATTAAGACATTATATACTTAAAAAAGGGAAATACACGTTACAATAATTGTTTGCGTTCGCGGCCTTGGGTGTAGCATAGGAGAGAGGTAAAAAAATTTCTTCGAACGGCGCGAAATGTAGCGACCGCGGCGTAAGGACGCGTTTGCTCGTTATTATTTACTTAATTTGTTAAGAGAGGAGATATTTGTTTTTCATTAGCGGCGCAAGGACGCGCGCTAGGCGTCGTAAATATATATCCTATATACATAAAAAACGATTTATTATCTGCTAAAAAGTTAAAAGATATAGTTATACAAGAAAAAAAAGAGAATTCACGAGTATTGTGTTGCACACTCGTGCATACAAGATCAAACATTTACCCAGACGTGTTGTCGAAATAATACAAAACACCGCGCGTACAGAGCGCGCATTTATCTCGTTTTTAAGGAAACCGTGAAAAAGCGTAATAAAGCAGTAGCCTCGACGCTAATACATCTCTCCTCGCGCAGAATTACAAAGTACAAAAGTACACACACAAACATTATACAGCGCTGACCTAAAAACTCTTGCACCGTGCCGAAAAAAACCGCGTATACACACAGAGATTGCGTCACTGCTGTAGCCTACAATAAACAGATTCGCTAAAAAGTGCGAGCGAAGCGAGCAAAGCCGTTTTTCCCATAGAGCTGAACGATTATCCTCACGCATGCGCCCACGCTAGCGTTATGTCATCCCAAACACGAAGAAGAAGAGGAGGAAGAGGACCGCTGGCTTAAAAATACTTGGCGCGCACAACATGCCGACGTAAGACATACGCACGCTGCGAGAGAGCAACGCGTCACTCCCATTCCGGCTCCAAGGTCGGCCTCCAGAGAGTATAGAGTAGTATAGTCGTAGAAGAAGAAGAAGAGACGCGCGTATGTATATTTGCATTTTCGGGGGGGCCGGTGGATTAGGGGGAGACTGGTTGCTCGGTGACTAACGGTTAAGGTACGTTCGCTGCAGGGGGACGCGATATATGCGCGCAAGATTAATCGAATACATCGCGGAGTTGATTTTTAATTGATTTTTTTCGATAAGTGCG
Organism: Torymus flavipes; assembly: GCA_030522905.1. Classification (NCBI taxonomy): domain Eukaryota; kingdom Metazoa; phylum Arthropoda; class Insecta; order Hymenoptera; family Torymidae; genus Torymus; species Torymus flavipes. Next base: position 14,858 of record JAPYZO010001802.1, read on the forward strand.
CCTGATTCAGGCGCGGGTTTCTTTTAGTATAACTCCGCATCAGGCTTTTTTTCTTCCCGACGTAAGAAATATGCTAAGTGGTAAATTAAGCTGCGTCGCGCCGAGATTTGTATTTTATCGAGTCGCACCGCAGTGACGTGCGCTTGCTGTAGAGTACAATAAATCTCAATCAGTGACACACACACGCGGCTCATGACGCCGCCGCGCTACTGAATTCAATTTTGTCAATGATTGGTATCCGTAATAACGGCTATTTTCCGCGACTGACTGCGCTCTGTAACCAGCGTGTAATTATGTATCGCAGGTCTCCGTCAACAACTACCTATACTACCGCGAAAAAAAAACAACGGAAGCTTCTGGAACTATACCTGCAGCACTAAACAAAAAAAATCCCAACGGCCGCCCTTATATACCAGCTTTCGCCCATAGCCCTGCGCATCATTTCGTGCACGTGGATATATCCCACAGCACGCAGCAGCAGCAGCGCGCGCATGATGCCCCTCTCTCCGCAACTCGCTCTCTCGCTAGTGGGGTTTACACTAGTGTACGCGCGCGCGGCGGCCGCTCGCCTCAGTCAAATCGCGTCCGCGGCGCGCTAAGCATCGGCTCTCTACTCGCACACAATATATACCTGCACAGATATTGTTGGGCAATACTTAGAAGCGAAAGACGTGTGCAAGAGAGACGCATCACAAGAATAGCCGACGCGAGTGAGCTACATTCTTGAGATAGCCAGCAGGATGATGAAGTATCTGGTGCTGGTAGGAGCGCTGGCGGCAACCCTGGCGCTCGCCCACGAGCCCTTCATCGTGCAGTTCCAGTGGAACTACGTCAACTACACCTGGCCCTCGGAGGAGGCATATATGAAAGCCGAGAAAGATGAATCCTACATGGAGGAGAACAATGTCATATCGGGGATCAAGTTGTGGAAGGAGAAAATGTACCTGACGATTCCACGGTGGAAGAACGGCGTGCCGGTGACGCTAGCCGTGACGCCTTCGACGCCGGTCAACAGCGAGACAGCGCCGAAACTGGAGCCGTATCCCAACTGGGACATGCAGAAGATCGGCGACTGCAAGGCTTTCCAGTTCGTGCAAGCGGTGGAGATCGACCCTAAGGGACGCATGTGGGTGCTGGATACCGGACGCAGCGCGACGATGACTCTCGAGGCGAAGGCCGCCTGCTCCCCCAGGCTCGTTATTCTCGACCTGGAGAACAAGGGCGCGGTGCTCCGCAGCTACGCGTTCCCAGCCGACGTCGCCAGCCCCGATACCGCCATTCTCAACGATATCGTCGTTGACCACGAGGACGGTGGAGTCGCTTATATCACAGACGCGGACGAGAAGAAACCCGGTATAATCGTGTTCTCACTGGCGAACGGTACCTCCTGGAAGGTCAGCCACGAGTCGATGTTCGCCAAGGCCGACGCTGTGGGCTTCATCGTGGAACAGACCCGCGTTACCCAGGCTAAGAACATCGACGGTGTGGCTCTGTCGCCGGCTAGCGTTCAGGGCGAGCGCACGCTCTACTACACGCCGCTCTCGTCGTTCAACATCTTCGCGGTGTCGACGCGCATCCTCAAGGACGAGACCCTCCGCGCCAACATCAACAAACCGGGTAACACCGATATCCGCGTGCTCGGACGCAAACCCTCGCAGACCGACGGCATGGTCATGTCCAACACCGGGGTCTTGTACTTTGGATTGTTAGCCGACGACGCTGTGTCTATGTGGGACTCGAAGAACCCCTCGTTTGTTACCGGCCAGAGGATCATATCGCGCGATCATCACCTCATGCAGTGGCCCAACAGTTTTGCCTTCGATGAGCAGGGCCGGCTCTGGTGTATTACCAACAGGCTGCACACCTTCTTGGATAGAGGTCTGACTGTTGACAAGCCCAACTTCCGGGCGATCATGGCGAAGGTCGGCATGAGGAACTACCAGTACTACGAGAACGGAACGGCGCCCGAGCTTCCCAACATCATCGCCGGGGCGAACTCCTTCTCCAGCCAGAAGGAGATCACCATGGCTACAGGGCTCGCTCTTCTCCTCGTCTACCTGCTTCAGTGAATAATATAATATGACAGTGAGAGTGCCTATCATATCATACGTGTGCTACTGATGACACACATTAAAGACAGACTCTCTGTGCTACTCTCTCAGTATTTATTATTCTGATAAGACACATTTTTAAGTAAAACGCGTAAGGAGAGAAAGAGAGGAATCTTTTTTTGCGACCTGCAGGTGCTGCTGCGCTGATGCAAGAAGAAGAAGAAGAAGAAGAAGAAGATGTATAGAGTAGGGAAGTGGAACGAGCGCAAGCAAGCAAGCAAGCGTTATCTAGTGACGCAATTTTTGAATACGGGTCAGTCGTAGTCGAGAACGCGCGCGCGCCTTCAATGAGATCATCGTCGCGAGGCTTCTGTATTCGGCGCGGTTTAATTAAACGCTCGACGAATGCATGTATTTTGGATTCTAAAGTGCCGGGCTGATAAGAAGCAGAAAATTTCGTTTTTTATTAAGTATAATACACACACGTGCTTTTTTATTGTCGTGAAACAAATTTCGCCATATGTTTGATGAATTTTTTTTTTTTCTTGGAACACAGCCTTATCTCGAGACGCGAGAGATACCTCAGCAATGGCCTTCTAATCCCGATCTGTGTATACGCGTCCGCGCGTGTCACTTGTTGTGCACGCATACTTCGACGGTACCCTTCTATAAACGCGCAAGTGCGATCTCTCGTATATATAAGTACCGGTGAATCATGCGGCGTGATGTAGGTTTTTGGGTAGTCGAGCTATGCCGCCGCCGCTGTTATCTTAATTGGTAAATATAATACGTATTATATAGGCAAGTGTATTATTTCAAGAGGGTGGTGATGATTCATAAAGTGGGGATTTTGGAAAGTTGGCGGGAGATAAGCGCTCGACTATACAATATATATTGATGATGCGCGGAATATTTCGGAGCGAAAATAACAAGTGTTTGCATTTATGGGCATTAAAATTGTTTCGTCGTATGCCGAAGATCCAATGCGCGCGCGCGCGCGCGCGAGTAGACGAGTTGTATCTGATGAAGGATAAAAAAAAAGGTTACCGGCGACGAGCGCGTCGCCCATACTGAAAGTATAAAGGAAAACGAAAGAAAAAGAAACATTGTAAGCGACGAGAGAGAAAAATGGAAATAACATTATTTTTTTTTTGCACTTCTACGAAGTAATGTAATTACTGCGACGAGGAAAGCGCGCAAGAGCGCGCCGTATATATATTGTATGTATACATATTATGTGAAATAAGATAACGTCGTCTTATTTTCTAAGTAAGATATTTATTATATCGCCGATATATAGAAAGAAAAATTAAAAATCAACAACAACAGCAAGAAAACAGATGTATAAAAAAAAAAGAAAACAAATTAATTGTCTGGAAAAATATACAGTACTTTAAGTTTAACGAACTCTCGTTGTTTATTAATACACCTCTTCATCCACTAAACATATGCCATTATGCAGATACGTACGATCTGCCTCATTGTCATGCTAAAAGTAATAATAAAGATGCCCGCTCCGCGATAGAGTCAACCGGAAGAGCAAAGGCACTTTGCATTTGTACTACTGTACTCGCGCCGATAAAATCTGTCGGCGCGCGTGTATCCATGAAAGAGCTTACGCGCGCTTAATAACTCATTTAATCGGGCGTGTTAGCATACAATCGCGCGTGTAGCGCAATACCGATAATGTGAAATATGTAAAGTATGGAGAGCTTCTCGCGATTTCTAATTTTTTGTATGCGGAAAAAAAAAGAAACAAAATAATAAATCGTTCGCGGATAGGTTCTCGGAAAAGCGTATAAACTCTGAAGAAATATCTCTTATTCTAGAAAGACTATTACGTATACGTATAAGTAAGTATACTTATATTAGTATACTTACACGAATGATTTAGATACGGTTTATCTTCGCGGCCGCCTTTTCCAGATCTCAATTTTACATTAGAGTTATAAAATTCCGCGGGTAAGCGCGCGCATCCATTTTCCGCAATTAAAAAGCGCGGCGTGAATATATATGTTGTTACACAACGCGGCGGACTCCCGCTTTGCCGCGGCCGCAACAACAAACAAATCAAACGTGCATTATATACACGATTTCTAATGAAACACGCGCCAATTTCTCGAAACGAGAAAAAAAATGAAAGAAACGAGAGCCAATTACCGCTCAATCGTCGGCGGATCAATCATAAAAATAGATTGCCGCGCGCAGGAAACGCCGCGTCATATGTATACACGCAGGCGAAAAAGCAGGAAAAAAAGAAAGAGAAAGAGAGAGGTATATATATGAACGCATCCCTTAATTACAATTTCCCGTTCTCAATTAGTCAGCGCGTGCGCGGGCAGTGGAATTTCGCGTGAGCGCGTTTCCGACTCGCGTATATATAATATGTTGAGTATAGTCGGTTAGCGCGTTGTAAACAAATGGTAGGTAATGATTCAGAAAGCGCGTGTATTTGTGTATATTACATGGCTTCTGTAGGAATGTACCTATATTATGTTTCAAAACGTGGGTGTCGCTGTAGTATTATACTTGTCATCAAAACTATAAATGGAAAAATAAAATTTTTACAAGCAGAAAACAATTCAATAATATCCTCTCTAGCAACCATACACCTATGTTATTTGCAAACAAAAATATGCAACAACACTAATGACTTTGCAAAAAAAATCCTCAACTATTAAAACCCACGGTCTTGCTAAATCCACGGTTATTTATAACCCATTCGTCACTTATATATACGCAAGCAGCTCCACCTTCCAAACAAAAAAAAGGAAAAAATGATTCTGTACACACGCGTATATGCAACAACAATAATACCCGCATCATCGCGCATCGAAATCCTTTGAAAACTATACTCCATCCGCTTGCGCCAGGAAAATCGTCGTCGGAAAATTTTCTCAATTGTGTTGTGTCTCGAGCGCGCGTTGCAATGACCGCCGCGCGCGCGTCCCAGTTTCTCCCACACACATATACATATACACATTTATATAGACGCACGCGCGAGCCGAAAGCTGCGCGAGGGAGCTGAATATTCGATAAGTCTATATCGATAACCGCGCGACTTCTCGTTTCTTTTTTTTCCTTTCTTTCTTTCTTGTTTCGGCCGGTTTACAATAACAACGCGATCGTAAATATGCTGATGAGGAGAACGGAATTCGGTTCGCAGAGGAACGAATGAGTGGTGTAAGCTTTTTGTAAAATATAGTATTTATTAAAAAATGAGTGGTTTTGTGCAGCGTCTATAAGCGTATTTATAAAAGTAAAAAAGATTCGCATCATAAAATAAAATATATATAAAACAGATCTATTTTAAGAATTTCTCTATGATCTCTTCGATGAACCACTTGTCGGTGAACTGCAAGTGGTTGGCGTCCACCGACAAAAAGTGGAGTTTACCCGAGGCGTCCATCTCGCTCAGTCCCAGCCGATCCTAAAACCAACAAATATATCAGCTCTCAATCCTCGCTTTTATCAAAAAACCCTTCCACAATCAAGACTCTTTCAGATAAAAACCTCTTTGTACAACGCCGATTCCCTCAGATCCTCCGTCACCACACCCTGGCCAGTCTTGTAATACCCGAACCACTCAGTAACCACCGGCTCCACCATCGTGTCCTTCTCAAACTTCACCATCACCAAGTTCTCCAGCTTCTTCAGGTTCTCCTTGTAACTCTGCAACACGCGCAAAAATTATATTATACACACCGCTCCGATAATAAAAAATGTATCGAGAGCAAAGTCGCTTAGCTGGCGATAACGGCGCGATAAATATTATTGATACCTCGTTGACCCGCATCTCGTTGTTGATGTCGGCGAGAAAGATGCTCTTTTCCCTGTACTCCGCCTCCTTCAGCGGGTCGTGCCAGTATTCCGCTTGCACCAGGGACTCCTGCACATACCTAATCCCATAAAAATATATCAACATGAGTCACATTCTTTTTAAAATCTATACTGCACGCAGATTAAATTATCACCAACCAGGCGTAAGCAGCATAATGAAGCAGTCTCCGAAGACGATCGCAGAGCGTGTGATGAAGCGACGCACAGTTCGGCAGCCCGTAAACACCCTGGTGCTGCCCGCCTAAAGATATCAGGTTCCGCATTCGCGGTTCCGGGCACCGCTGCGCAACCGCTCGCCTGTCGAATAAATATTATTTTTTTCATCTACGTATATGAGCAATAATCTGTAAACTTACAAAAATTGCCCGCCCTGGGAGAAGCCAATAGCGTTGTAGCCGTTCTCCAGTGCCGCGTCCTTGGACAGTTCATCGCAGACCTCAGACACCTGGTCGTTCACGTTCTTGAAGTAGCTGTTCTCCACGTCCTGCATGATATATATGCAGATGTACAATAATACAATAAAAGTCGATAAAAATACATGTATTATTAATAAATACCTCGACGACGTTGTTTCCGATTTTAATAGACTTGACGTAAACGCCAGGCAAGTGCTCCTCGAGGATCCCCTTGATCGCGCCGAGACTGAAGGAGAAGCAGCAACTGTCGCCTGCGCATATCGGAAACTATCATATATCTCTCGCTCGTCATCGTACGTAATAAGCGCATCTCTCTTATATATATATATAAAGGGGACTGGCAGGCTCATCGTCGGCCCGCGCCTCGTTATGCCAGACCTTCGTCGCTACCAGAAACAGCAATAACAACCGCGACATTGTCGTTAGTAAAAACCTTATACCTTTATATTCGTGAGCGAGGAATCACGCCGGCTGCGTCTCTCTCAGCTGATTTTCTCGCGATATATACTTACATTATATATCGTGGAGCTAGAACACCGCGGGCGGGACTTGCGCGAACTACTTTTGAAATTCGCATACGCGTTCCCGCTGCTGCTGGTATGCCGGTCGGTAAGGACGGCCGTGATTATTGGATTTTTGGAGATGAAGTCATACTTAGGTAGAGCTTTTTTTTATAGACATGCGTATGGTTCTTCCGTAACAAAACCGTGGAAGTGTGATGTGGGCCAAGGGCTGCGTCTATATCTACACCCGGCGATAACGAAAGTGTGTATAAAAACATCGGGGGCTTATCCCTCGAGCTCTCTCGCAATTTAATCAATTAAATTCCCACCTAATTCTCGCGCACCCACAGCGGGCTGACGAAATTTAAAAATACAAAAATAGCGCACACGCTCGCGTGTCTACTATATAGACCCCCGCCGTCTACGCCATAGTGTTAAGAACGTTAAATTTATCGCGCACGAAAGAGATGGAAGAAAACGCGCGCGCATTAGCGGCTCGGAACACGCGTGCTCAGAGTCAACGCACGGGCTGAAGGGTTACGAAAGCGCGTATATATACGTGCGTGTCAAGTGATAATTGTGTTGACTTTGGATTGGATAACTAAACCCTTTTCCTACATACATGTGGCGTGTAGATATAAAAAAAGGGTTGCTCATGCGTGGCCTTAATAATTTTCGTGCGGGGATATCTATGTGGGTCAGAGCTGGCTGTAAAGTTGCAGTTTATGTGTATACGCGACAACGTAGAGATTATGTATTCTCGCGGGCGTTTTTCTTAATCGTAGCGCGTTATCATTATACAGGCAGGCAGCCTAGCCGACAAGGCCGACTTCTAATAAACTCCTTTCTTAATGAAAAGCCAACTTATATATACTTTCGAGCGACAATACGAGGCGAACAGCCAATCGATCATCATCGGCTTTCAATAAAACGCTCGGCGCGAAAGAGACGCGCAGGAATTTCTCCTCATCTGCAACGGCGTGGCGAAGATTTTTCTTATATATACTTTATGCGGCGCACGCGCAGCGGCTTTTCACTGTACGGCCATTGTCTTCGTTGCGGTTTTTCCCGGCACGGTGAGAGATCGCGAGGGAATTTTACTCGGTTTTTTGTTTTGTGTATGCCGGAAATTGCGAGGGTTTTTGCGGGAAGAGTGTAAATATGATGGGCGAGGATTTTTGTGCATTGGAGTCGTATAATGTTTTTGTCGAACGTGGTTCGACGGGAATGAGGTGATGGTTAATCGAGCGATGAGTGACAGTGTTTATAGCTTGGGAGAAAGTAAAAGTTAGTTTTTTTATTAAATTGGAAATCCTGGATTCAAAACCAGATTTTACAACTGAGAATCACTCAATGTCGCAGCAATTATAATTCAATTTACCACGTCCCCAATGTAAAAACCAAACTAACCGCGCTCTCATCATCAACGAGTGTACATACGTATTAACATTTTCGACCTACTAATTTCCTCGATTTAAAAAGCACTGGCTATATACATGTATAAATATGTATAAAAGCCTTCTGAGAATGTAATACATATCGGGCCACCGCGGTGGCCGAACGGCTGTAAGTCACGTAATTATTATTGCACGTTATATATAATATAATGTACCGCTTTGTGCTCGCGCGCTCTCATATGGAGGAGGGATTAGCCCGATCTTTTTCACGTCCCAAGTGTATAGTATAATATGGGGAGCGAGTATATGTTTCTACTATTTTTCTTATTTTTAATTGACTCGCGATGAGTCGGTTGGAATTATTATTCAGCGGTCAAAGACGAACGGCGAGCGATCTTGCGCTTTTTTTCGTACGTGCGAGAACAGAAGTTGTGATTTGCTGTTGTGAGAGAAAAATAAAGGTTTTGCAGGGTATATTGCTTCCAAGATTTCATAATTTCTCTTAGAAGAATAATTCGACGAGTATTTTTTGAAATTTTGGATGACGTTTTTTTTTTTTACGCGTCATTTAGTTCAAAGAATTTTATTTACAAAATTTCGTAACTTTATATTAGTAATACGAAACAAAAATTTTTTATTTATTTTTGAAATAGCGAGCTTATTCATTCAAGACAAACGTGAAAGAATGCTGTTAAAAACTTGCACAAATACCTTCGTTATCATTTCCACAAAACCATCGGCCCACATCTATTCCATAAATCCTTCTTGTTTACATGATTATTGGCGTGGTGGGGGCGACGTCAGACTGATTTTGTGTAAGAAATGTAATATGGAAGATGGCGTGCGGCTTTTGATGGTTAAAATGAATAAAGGAAAAATCATGTTTATTGGGTAAGAGTTGGTTTAGGAGTGGCTGTTCTTTTTTCTCGCGCAGGCATAATAAGTAATGTCTTTAATTATTTATTTTTAGAGAGACTAGAATAAACGCCTCATATTCGCGATTCACCTCAAAGTCACTTTATATGTTTATACATAAGATGGAATTTTACTTTAAATAAAAAGGCGTTGAATAGGGGAGGATTGTACTTTATCAATAATTCATCAGCCTCAATGCATTTTAAATGTAACGAGCGGAATGAAATGCCCGTGGCAATGTTTATTTTTAAATTTATCGAGCGCTATTTAGAATTTCATAAATACCGAATTGAATTTTTCTTCATCTTAATTAAATACAAAATGAAATAGCTAAGATTCCTAAATGTTTTTCGCAAGATAAGTACAAAGTCGCCGGGTAAGACTTAAATTCACGAGTAGGAGAGAAAGACACTAACGACGCCACATGATAACCCGCGCACGAATACTTCAACAAAAGCAAATAGAATATTCTCCATAAATACTTATCTCCATTCGAACCGGCGTTCTATAAATTTTTCAAAAACCCTTTACAATCCGCATTCGAAAATCCAAAATATTTTGAAAATACTGCAACTCAAACCCATCCCTACCTTATCGACACCAGGTATCATACCACCTTTCCCTAGCCCGCTAAAAATGAAAAATTTTTCCGAAAATTTTCCTCACCCCCATCGCCCAGCAACTCCAAACCACACCTCTTTTCGGACTTTAAAACCCCCGGCGTCTGCGCTCGCTCCGTAGGTAGGCACATATACCTAGGTACATCCCACTATATACCACTGATGCACGTGTGTGTAGGCGGCGCAAGCGACGACCTAGCCTTAACCGAGAGATGTCGCACCGGCCGCTGTAGTATATGCACACGCACCCCCTACTACTACCCTGCAGTCGGCGCGTGCGTGTGTACATACGAAATCTCGCCAACCGGCGGCGGACTCATGACCGGCTGCTGCCTGCCTGCCTGTCTGCCCGCCTACAAGCTGTCATTGTCCTCCAGCTGATGTATAAGTGCGTGCGGCAGCTCTAGTGTATTACAGAGCTAAGTATTATGCGAGCGACAGTCGAGTGCGGATCGAGATCGTCGCTTGGTGAAGAAGTGAAGTAGTGCCTATACTTATACATGCAGTGGAGTTTTGGGTGTAAATGTGAAAACGAAAGACTCAACTTTCTCTCTCCATCAGGATACATAACGCAGACTGTGTTTGTGTGCGAGTGCTGCAGTACGGCTTTGTTGTCAATGTGAGTGTATATATAGGTGTACATAGTGTGTGCATATATATATCTATACAAAGAGTGCGGCGCAAGGTGTATGCAGTATGTGCATGCTGTGTTAAATAAATTTTGACAAGATACAGAGGAGCCGCAGCTGCGCGTGCCAATAGCCACAGAGGAAGAGGACCAACGTCAACCCTACGTCGATATCTCTGGTCTGTGGAAAAAATTACAGGATCACCTTACGCGCACGCTCCCCCTGTGCAGTGTATACACAATATAGATATATACATACGCTTGCAACGCAAGAAAGAGAGAGCGAGTAGTAGAGCGTATATATATAACAGTATACGACCTAGCTGCTAAGTCCGGGTGTGCTTTGCTCTCGCAGCTCTCTGGCATAGGCTAAGAGAGAGGAGGCGATACGACTAACCTAACCTGAGAGTCGCGAGCCAGCCGCGCTGACACAGTGAACGACGCGTGTCGGAGAGAGAGGCAAAGGCGCGTATAAGCCGAGGAATACCAATAACGAAAACGCGCTGCTGCTCCCGTCCCGTCGTGTCCTCGTCTCGCGTCCGCATGCCCGGACGACGGCCTGGGCGCTGACGTGGGTACGCACACGCGAGAGCCTAGAAGGAGGAGAAGTAGGAGGATAACGACGGGGAAGACGAAGACGGTCAAGACGGCGGGCCTCAAGAGGAAACGGCAGGAGCAGCAGGGCTCGGAGATGAGCGACCATGGCTGCATACACTTGAACAACTTCAAGGCAGCCAAGGGCATACAGCCCTACAAAGTCATACACTCGTTCTTCGTCACGAGCACGAGCAACGAGGCCCGCGTACGCAAGGTAAGTGCTTTTCTCTTTTCTCTTATATACTGCCGTATCAGCAATTGCATGTAAACGCGTGCGTGCGAATTGTATATGTAGTGAAAGAAATACACGCCAGGAGTGAGAGGAAGTGTGTATCAACGTAAGTATACGCGTACGCATTGTTCTTTGTTCGAAGAGAGAGCAGCAACGGCGAGGCTCCGTTATACTTTTCTCCCCTTGCCTTCTTTTCTCATTATTTGCTTTGCGCGATGGGGGATTTAAATATGGCGAATGCGTATAGAAAGAGGGAGAGAGAGTAGCAGCAACGGGAGATAAGGAAGTATAGCCTCGCGTGTACAAACGCACCTATACGTAAGTACATTGTTTTGGCACAGGCGTCTGCGATGGATGGGATGGGAGGCGCGTGCGTGCGGTTTTGCAGATATATAGGTACATGGGGGGAAGTGCGGTCGCGGTTATTTATAAGCGAGAGGTATAGTAACTTTTTTTTCGTCAATCAAGAATGGAATGAGAGAAAGAGAGAGAGAGAGTTTGTTGACAGTGTCACGTGATTCGCGCAATATGACTGTAGCGATTGAAATCTGCAAGGGGAAAAAATGATATTGGTGCGGCGTCGGTCTAAACATTCCTTATCGCCGCTCTCGACGTTATCGCATCTTAATTGTTTAAGTTCCACAGTGCAGTGGCACGTTGTTATTTCCTGAACTCGATACCGCAGTTATTGTCATGAATCAAGAATAATTCTTCTCTGAAAAAAAATAAGTCTCGAAACGCTCCGTTTGTTTAAACAGCCGTGGCGTATACCCTGCTGACCCATTTAACTAATCAAACACCAAACTTTAGGCCTTTGATCTGCGCATACCAAGGTCACGCGGTCGTTTAAATAGAACCATCGCGGCAGCGCACGCGACGCGCCGCGCGCTAGCTGTCTCTCTCTATGTCTGTCCCTCTCTTCCTCCTCGCGAAGAGGCGGCTCTCCCGCTCCAGATTTCTGGCAGGTGTCCGCGCGCGCGCCCGCTCGAAATAAATGACCCGGCGGTGTGCTGCTCCCCACGCTCGATGTAACACATTTAAAACAAAAAAATTCATAAAATTGAATCTTTCATGTTTTCTCGTATATATAGGATTTTGCACGTCGGCTGCAGGTAACAAAAGTAAAATTTTGAAAACCATTTTAATTACAGTTTTTCCCCGTAAAAATATTAACGATCTGGAATATACTGCCCAGCCCTGTCCTTCCCCGAACCCTTGCTAATCTATCCGCAATCCGTAATAAACCAGACCGGCTGCAGCACCCCCGGCGGACTTTTCATAGACTTACCTATACCTACCGACCCCTCGTCCGACTCGTATCCGCACAGCTGCATACTTAATACCTACGTACACGCATCGTAACGGTGCATTGCGAATTTATGGTCCCCGTGTTCAAAGGGCTCGCCTCGAATGACAATGCGGGAGCGGCTTATGATAAATTTTTAGGAATTATATATACCTACGTGCACATATGGTGACTGTTATAAAACAATATATTTTTCTATTTTGTACAATAAAGGCTGTGAGCTGTTTGTGCCACACGTGCAAGACGTACAAGGACCGGCTGCACTCGTGCCTGCACTGCATATTCTTCGGCTGTTACGTCAAAGGCCACATACAGGAGCATGCCAAAACGAAAAAGCACTTTCTCGGTAAGCAAAATCTATCCATACCCTCCTAAAACTTAATTAAAAAAAAAAATAATAATAAAAATTACTATTATGAAACAATTACAGCGGTCGATCTGTGCTACGGCAACATCCTGTGCTTCCAATGCGGCGACTACGTCTACGACCGCGAGTTACTGACCGTCGCCAAGTCTCAATGGAGCGAGACGGCCAAGTCGCTGAGTCTCGGCGAGTTCTACAGGACGTGGGAGCCTTCGGTGAACGAAGTCGAACTGCTCCGTAAGAACCCTCGCAGGCGACGGGTCGTCGAGAACTCGACCATTGGTAAGTGTATTATAATATTTTTACAATGTTGTTATGTATATTATAATAGTATTGTTATACCCCATATATACGGTTCACGGTGGGACGCTGGTAAGAAGATTAGGGTACAACGACTGACCTGTGTATAATGTGTCAGAGGGGGGAGGATTTTTATAGTGCTTTGTTTCCTGATAGCAGATTAATATTGAAATTTTCCAAAATTTAACGTTCCTTTGTGTATCGTTATATTTAATTACTAACGTCGATAGTTTATACAGTATATTCTATAGAAAAGGAAAATTGAAAAACAATTAAAATATTTTAAATCTTCCAGTATGTACATAGTTCATTTAATTAAAGCCACTGAAGAGCATATTGGTCGTGGTATAGGTGACAAGTAGCGCCGTGAAATACAGGAAAAAGTAAACGGAGCGGTGAGACTTGGAACCCTACGAGATTCCGAAAATACGTTGCGTATACGGAGTTCAGTTAATGTAATGAATAATTAGTAATTAATATTATTCGTAAAAGCCAATATATATTTAAATACATTTAGTCGTTGCGATGTTTTTTTTTTTAATTAATAAATTTTATGTTTTTGGTTTATTGTTTATATCAGTAATTTTAAATTATTGGTAGTTTGTCTAAAATAACAATTTATATGCTAGTAGATATTTCTCTAACGATAAACTCATATTTCCATAATTACATAACTAATCAATTACACACATAATATACTAAAAATTTTCTCCCATCAATCACCAGGACTCCGCGGACTGATAAACCTCGGCAGCACGTGCTTCATGAACTGCATCGTGCAGGCGTTGATCCACACACCACTGCTGCGTGACTACTTCCTAGCCGACCGTCATCACTGCCCTCAGCCGAATCGCTGCCTCGTCTGCGAGGTGTCCAACCTCTTCCAGGAGTTCTACTCGGGCAACAAGGCCCCTCTAATTTTACACAAACTCCTACACCTGATCTGGACGCACGCGCGTCACTTGGCCGGCTACGAGCAACAAGATGCCCACGAGTTCTTCATCGCCACCCTGGATGTACTGCACAGGCATTGCGAGCAGTACTCCCAGGCTGCACCACTTCTCGTCAAAGATAATCCGCATCATTGTAACTGCATCATCGATCAGATATTCACTGGAGGCCTCCAGAGCGACGTCGTCTGTCAGTCATGCAAGTATGTGATTTTTCCCTTTTTAATGCGCGCTGAATATTTGATGAGAAAGTGTCTGATCTACCGATGAAGTGCAATAAAATTTTTAATAAGCTGTGTTTATTTTAAGTTTACATTGATTATTTTTATATTTAGTGGCTTACAGTTTCAAATAACGTCGAGATTGAAATTTTAATAGAGTTATTAATTAATGAAGTCCTCTTGACCAAAATCTATACAGATCAGACGGCTTTTTGCCAAACAGAAGATAAAGATAAAAATAAAAATTAACGATATCGCTATGCATCTTTCAGTGGCGTCTCGACGACGATCGACCCTTTCTGGGACATCTCGCTGGACTTGGGTCCAACAGCAGGCAGCAGCGGTGGCGGTGACGGTTCGAGCGCGCCTACGTCACTCCTCGACTGCCTGGAGCGATTCACACGAGCGGAGCACCTCGGCTCCTCGGCCAAGATAAAGTGCAGCAACTGCCAGACGTATCAAGAAAGTACGAAGCAGCTGACGATGAAGCAGCTGCCCATCGTGGCGAGCTTCCATCTCAAGCGCTTCGAACACTCGAGCATCCAGGATAAAAAGATCTCGACGTTCATCTCATTCCCGGAGCAGCTCGACATGACGCCATTCATGTCGCATCGGAGAAATGGGAACAACAACAGCTCGCCCGATGGACTGTCCAGGAAGAACGGGGAAGACGCTGCCTTCAGTGACAACAGGTGTGTGTTTGTGATTTTTATTACTACGAGGAATTTATTTTTTGTTTGTTTCGTGAAAATGAGGATACTGATGGAGGTATTATTTGAGTTGCAGGTACTCGCTGTTTGCTGTGATCAATCACGAGGGCTCGCTGGAAACGGGCCACTATACAGCTTTCATTCGTCAGCAGCGGGACCAGTGGTTCAAGTGCGACGATCATCTTATCACGAGAGCTAGATTGAAGGATGTCTTGAATAGCGAAGGGTAAGCTTTTTTTCTCTTATTATTTTTATCTATAAGATAACGATGAAAAAGGTTATAGATATTAACTGGTTTTATTTCTGTTTCTGTTTTAGGTATTTACTGTTTTACCATAAGCAAATCCTAGAGTACGGTCGAAATAGCAAAGCGTGAAAAAGTCTGACACGTTGTGATTTATTATCCGACTAAATAACGATTCCACTTTTCAAGTAACTTAGCAATTAAGTTGGCCAACCGTCGAGAGAAAGAGACAAAAAGAAAGAAAGTGATGGATTTCTTTACGAGCATGATGCAGGTGAATTTAAAAAAGAAAATGACAGCGTTGAACTGCTGATAAATTCTCAGGAAAAGAAAAAAAGCCTGTAATTATTTTGTACAATCATGTTTGAAACTGTTTCACTATGTGCGCAATAAAGCGAGCGATTTATTGACGAAGACTTGCTATATATACTTAGCGTATAGATTCTTTTCTAGCATATAGACGGAAAAGTCACGGAAACGCGAATTTCCCTATGGATTCACACAGTGTGATGTGACCATTTGACTTTAGAAACTTTGATCTTAACTTTCTTTTCTTTTCTTTCGTTGATATTTTTGCCTCTATTTTGTATTGCCGTAGGAATGAAAAGGAAGAAAGAAATGATCAAGGATTTTGCCCTTACAGACTCAGAATTAAGAAAAAAAACTATGATTAATTTTAATATCTAATGCGATGTTCTTTTTATAGTCAATTAACGTGATTCAACTATTTTGTACGTTGCCGATGAATATTTTTTGTAAACGAAATTAAATTACGCCGAAGCGTTTAAGCGGAATCGAATTTTGATTCTGCACACGTTACAATGATTGTCAAATTTAGGGATATACTCTGTCAGAGTAGATACAGATTTAATTCACAATGATACATTTTGTTTTAATCATTTCGTAATGCGAGTCGAAATAAACTTGCGTATTTAAGCGTGGAATATCAATGTGCGTTTATTTATTTACTGTGTTCACAAAACAAAACATTGATTGTTAAATGAAAAAACCCCTCGTGCGAATTGACATGTAAGAGGGATGATGATCGATAAAACGGGTTAAAGAAAAAAAACTACGCCGCTCTTGTAATATTTTGTATAAGGCTGTCAAGAGAACGTGCGAAAATAAAAAATATACCTATATTTAAACATAAGGAGTTGGTCATTATTTATAAACGAATTATTTACAAATCCTTTGTTGATTTCCTTACACCCTAGAGTAAAACATTCTCTATTAAAATAAAAATCCATACAAGAACATTAAATTTTCTTGTAGTAAATATCAACAATATTTAGAAAAAAATATTATTTATACGATTTAAGTTTATGTTTGCGAATAATATGCTACTTTTTTTACACTCGTTATTTAATTTTTGCCTATTTGGCTCTTTTTTGTTTATGTTAGAGGTAATTCCCGTTACGTTAGGCGTAATATATATACACACACTCTACCTGTACAGTGTACTTCCTATTAATAATTATCTGCAATACCTTTACCTTCTGAAGATAAAAATGTTTCATGAAACCAATCAGCTGTTCGATAAACAGGTTATGTTAGGTACCGGTTGCATTTGAACGTCCAATACGTAACGGCAGTTGATTGATTTAATAAAATTGTATACAAAATGCCCGTTATCAGTGACCTAATTGCACAAATAGTACAAGAAGATAAAGTTCAACGCGAGGAAGATGAAAAATATTTGGCTGAACAAGAAAAAAAATATCAGGAACTTGAAAAACAAATTAAATTTTTTAAAGGTAATGATAGAAAGTTTACATATTAAAAAACAATTTTATATTTTTACAAACCAATAATTTTATCATAGAGGAGAATGAAAAACACATGAATAATATAGTAAAAGGCGTGGAAAATTTAATAGATCATCAGCATACTATCGAAAAAGGTCTCGAACAAACAGAAAATCTTCCTGGTATACCAATACCACAGGAACAACATGGGTATGAAATCATTTTTATAGCCAAATGAACTTTATTTTGTGATTAATATTTTGCTTAAATTTTATAGCACAATGATAGAGTTGTTTTCCAAAATTGCTGGATTTATGAACAACGTTGATATTATAAACATAGAAAATGCATCACCTGATGAAATACATCAGGAAGTAGTGAGTAGTTAATAGAATTTTTTTTTATTTCATTTTAGAGATAAAACTTATGAATGAAAAACAATGATTTAATTTGAATTATAGGTTTCTAATGCTGATAGTGTGGCAAATGATTTAAAAGAATGTTGTAGTGAAGTTGCTGATGCTCAATCTCTGTTTCGTAATATAAGGATATTGGATAGTTTCATTAAAGAAGATGATAACATTGATAATGGTTATATTATTTTTATTTTAAATTTTTACATTGCATTTTTATAGATAAATTGTAATTAAAATTAATTTTGAAATACTTTGCAGGTGCTGAAGTTCAGAATCTCGGTGGTTCTTTTCTTGAAAATAATGATCTTACGTAGCTATAAGCAACTAATTTATTTTTATATAAATGATAATACTCTGTTAAGAAAATAAATTTACTATAAATTGAACGTGATTAAAAATAAAATATATATATTTATTATTTTTCATTCAAACCAAAATAATTTTCTGTGCAACATCCATTATTCTAACAAAAGTTACTAAAGTAATTATATTGTTCCATAACAATCAGTTATATCAAATTTTTTGTTTTCGAATTTATACAACACAATCGATCCCCTCCTTATCACTGCACAAAACTCCATCGCTACCTATATTATCAGCGAGAGTGCAGCAAGCCAGCAACATATAGGTATACCTACCTATATACATTGCAATTCAGTCTTGAACTTGACTCGCAGCGTAATATGAGTGTACTCTTACTGCTATGCGTGTGTCGCGCACTGTGTAGGTAAACAGAGCAAAAATGGATGCGTTGACGTTTGGCTCGCACAGGTAATCAAAGGATTGTTTAAAATCACTTAGCCCTTGTCTTTGAAAACAATTATAAGCCGGCTTATCGAAAAACATTACCGTTTTTCCCGTTGCAGATTGGTACACATCGACCTCAAGGGGGCACCGCCGCGCGTCAGTTACTTCGAAAAGGTTTGTTTTGGCGCATAAATTAGCGCGGGTGAGCATCGCCGCACTTTTTTCACCCGATTATTCTAAGTTTCATAACAATAACACGTATTTTCGTCGCGTTCGTTGCGAGAATCGGGCTGCGAAGAACTTAGTTTTGTGTTAAAGTCTTATTTTCATTATCTGTTTCGCTGTAGGAAGCGCGGAGTAAGTTCGATCCAAAATACTATGTAAATAATGACATATATCTATAGCTCATGTTGTATATGTATAAGCAATGATTCATCTGCGAGGCGCTCTAGTGACAACGTTTATAAACGTTTTTAAAATTTTAGAGGATACTTTGTGGCTGAAGAAATCATTTTCTGTTTAGTTATTTCCTTTATTGCGAGCATGGGGTGCTACAGGGCTTTTGCTGGAGTGGGAGGATACTTTTCCGTACACCAGAGAGCTTTCACCCATCGGCAGCAATGGACCAAACAGTCTTTCCAGTGGATATACCACACAAGAAGCTCGTCAGATTTTACAAATGGCAGGAGATTCTGGATTGGCTGTTATGCCACTCATCCAAACCTTTGGACATATGGAAGTCGGTATCTTTTCTTACAATAACATAGTACCTTTAACTAGAATGATGACAGTAATAACAATTTTCAGTTTGTATTAAAACACGATGAATGGCGATCTTTAAGGGAAGTTGTTCCTTTTCCTAGCTCCATGTGTCCTTCAAACCCAGGGTCACAACCTTTGGTAAAATCATTGATAAGGCAAATTGTCACGTTTCATCCAGATATTCAATACTTGCATATAGGCGCTGACGAAGTATGGCACTTAGGACTTTGTCCGGTTTGTAGTAAACGAGCAAGTTCAAGTAAACATGGTAAAGCTTCCTTGTTCCTTGAACATGTGTTGGCTGTGGCTCAATTCGTTAAAGAGACCTACCCATATCTCAAAATCATTATGTGGGATGATATGCTGAGATCTATAGACTTACAGGTTTTGAATGGTATCTTGATCATTTTTAATTTCTTCTAATGTAACTAATGAAAAACTAATATTTTTATAAATTTGACTTTGTAGAACATTATATTGGGAAGTATGTTGAACCAATGATATGGCATTATAATGCAAGAGAAAACTTTGGATTACCTCCAGGTAAAATTTGAATTATCTTTGTAAAGATATTTAAATTGAAAATTTCTTATAAAATGTCTTTCATAGACTTATGGGATAAGTATGGAGCAGTATTTCCAAATGTATGGGCTGCAACAGCTTTCAAAGGAGCTACTGGTTCCTGTCAACACATTCCTACCATTAGACACCATATAAGTAATCATGAGCGATGGCTAGAGGAACTTAGTAGACATGTAAGCAAAGTCAACGAATTTCGAGGGACTGTATTTACAGGATGGTCAAGGTCCGTGTGGTTGACAAATTAACTTTTTATACTGTACAAAGTTGCTAACAAATATAAAAATTATTTTACATTTTACTTGTTGGTACAAGAATGATTGAGATAAATAACAGGATTAAAATAACTTTTAGATATGATCATTATGCCACACTGTGTGAACTTCTACCAACAGGGATTCCATCACTGGCAATTTGTTTGAAAGTCTGGCTACAAGGATACAACGAACAAACACACAATCAAGTAGCAAAAAACTTAGGATACATTGAGCATCCTCTACATGTAACACCACAACCAAGGCCCACTCCAATACCAAATAATTTGCAATTTCCTGGCTGGCAAGTTGCTGTTGGGATTGAATGGTTTTTGAACTATAAAACTAAATTTCATGCAATTGTAAATAGTGAACAGTAAGAGCAATTATCATTTTTATCTTATCCTAATGAAGTTTATACAAATTAAATACATAAAACTATTCCAAAACAGAATATTGACGTGGATGAATCCTTGGCAAGTTGGCAATAATTACACTAATCCAATGCAATTAGAAAGTTTAGTGCCAGCATTCACAGAGTAAGATTTCACTTTACCTTTACAATGCTAATTTTATAAGACAACAAAAAATTAATGAATAACGAAAACCTTTATTTCTCACTCCCAGCATGTTATTAGAACTGTCAGCACTCGAAAATTACATGCGTGTCCAAATGGACCTCGTATTCTTTACGACAATGTTAGAAGAATGGGTCGGCACGAACGTGCAGCCTATGAAGGACAAGCTGATGAAGCTAAAACAAACGGCGGAGTCACAAATCAAGCTTAACAGCAGGTCGTAAACTGCTTCTCTCAAGAACCAAATTGTAAATTAAATTATACATATATATTATATATAACGTTAATCGCAGCGAAAACAGTCAGAGAGGGAAGGCGTCAATATTGCATCCCTCTCCCATACAAAAGAAATGTGTTAGAGGCTTTACTGTGTCATACCTGTGTGAAATATATAGTTTTTTTTTTTTTTTAAATAATTGAACGTCTTCCCGTGTTCCCGCAGTCTAACCAAAACATATCCATATCACGTGCTCCGCCGTACCCTCGCCACACACCTCACGCGCAAGGCCCACCGTCTCTCTTATTTCTCTCTCTTTACCATACCTACTCACCACACCTACTAAAGGATCAACAGTCTGGAAAAAAAATGTCACGAAAACGTCGACCGCTACCACCATCATGACGCCAGGATGCTGAGACGCGGCGGCGATGTCGACAACGATGAGGCGGCGCGCAAGCTCGACCGTGAGTTTGAGGACATCCTCGCGCGCCTGAGGCCCTACCTACTTAGCCTCGGGGCCCATCCCCCTGAGGCACGACTCGCCCGGCTGTGGCTGGACAGGTTGAACCACGCCGAGGATCAGCGCAATCTCCGCAATGATTACCTGCTTGAGCTTTACAAGCAGCTGCGATCTGGTGACGATGCCGGATTGAGGCCGCCGTTCGATAAGCCGCCCGTCAGGGGCAGGCTTATTCCCATCTCCAAGGTTCAGCGGCTGGTACGGATCAATGTTGTGCGGTGCAGGTTGGGGTGACGGGAACACAACCTACAAGTCTTGTTTACTGGTTTTATAGAGATGTGTTCATCGATAGTTTTATTTATTTTTTTTATTTAACAAAATTTTTATAGGGGGCTCGGAATAAGAAATGTTTTATTTTATTATTTATTTTTAAATGTAAAGGTCTATTTAGGAGTTGATACAGGCATACTGAATTTTTATTGTCATTCATCATACTTAATTGACAGGATAAATCATTAGATAATTTTGCGATTTATCCTCAATATTTTTTATATATCGTATTTGATAGATAAAAATTAAACTCAGATAACTAACTTTTAGCAGATAAAGATGTATCTTTTTAAGTCAATAAAATAATTTTTATAATAAAAATAAAACTTAATTATCCGAGAAATATTAATCAACACGTATAAAAAATAAAAAAAAAATAAACCCAACCCCTGCAGGCGACGAGCACCTCATGGAACGATCTGACGGAAACGACGAGTCTGTCGCCGCCATGCTCGCAGAAGCGCGAAAGCTGGCCCCGGCCGCCGCGCTCCAAGAGTCTGCGCCGTGACAACGGGCGCAGTAGCCGCATACCCGCTCATCGTCGCGGCTACTTCGACATACACTCGAGCAGCCCCCATCGCAGCGTTCCCTCGTCACCTACGGTGCACTTTTGCGAGCACGATAGCAGGTTAATTTATTGGTTGATCGGCGCGGTGGTGGTTGCGAGGGTAGAGAAACTTTGGCTTGAGTGGATGTTGATAGGTAGGATTCAAATGGCGCAGTGGGATCGAGAGATAAAACAGAGATATGATTTATTTTATAATTTAAGGATCGAATTTTTTATTGAAGCCATTATCTTGTACTTGAATTACTTAATGTACTTTTTTTAATGGAGATTGGAAGACTTTTATAAGTAAATTTTGAGTTGTTCAAGTTATTTTAAATATTCATATGCCCATCAATATCTTTTTTCTTTA
This sequence comes from Torymus flavipes, assembly GCA_030522905.1. Taxonomy (NCBI): domain Eukaryota; kingdom Metazoa; phylum Arthropoda; class Insecta; order Hymenoptera; family Torymidae; genus Torymus; species Torymus flavipes. The sequence goes on from JAPYZO010001802.1 coordinate 37,163, forward strand.
TTTCGTTTGTTACTGAATTTTACCGAACACATCCTGGAAAATCAACGTGTCTTTATTTATAGTCACACCAATGATTTTGATATTGAAGATTTTACCCTAATTTTGTCCACAATCGTTCAATACCTCGTCGAGAATTCCTAAATTATCAAAATAAAATGATCTCGGTATCCCTAAAGAGCCGACAGGAACCAACTGCGCACATACAAGGACCGCATCGAGACCCTGAGCACGATAATCGACGAGCTGGGCAAAGAGAACGACAGACTGAAGCAGAAGCTTGCTTACTACCATCACCAGGGCACAGCAGGTTCGAGCGAGGTGCCCCACCTGCGCGCTCGCGTAAAGCATCTCCTCGGCGAGATCGCGTCCTTGAAGAAGCGGCTTGCCGAGGTTCACGAGCTGAAGGCGGTACTCGAGAAGACCCACCGGGAGATTGTCGAGGAGTACAAGAACAAGTTGACCGAGCAGTTCGAAAAGTTGAAGGAGAAGCTGCAGAAGGCCCGGTCGGAGAATGGAGAGTTGAACAGTAAGATCGCCGCGTTCGAAGAGAAGATGCGCGAATTGGATCGTGAGAAGGTAAAGACTTGTGTATGTTAAAAAGAGGGAGAGAGGCGTAGATTTTGGTAGGATGATTACGTGCGATGTGGTGGTTCGGTAGGAGGAGTCCGCGAGCTCGAACGAGAAAAGCTGGACGCAGAAGCTGGAGAGCATGAAGTCGGAGTACGAGAGAGCTCTGAAGGAGAAAGAGGCGGAGATACGCAGGAAGGACAAGATCGTGCAGCAGAGGGAAACCGAGCTGAGCCAGAAACTCGGCGAGATCGACTCGATGAACGAGAGGATGCGGA
>JAPYZO010001804.1:0-16554 GCA_030522905.1 Torymus flavipes
GTATCAATTATATCGAGCTTGCTCGCTCTCTCGCGCGCTCTCGTCAATTTCGCCGGCTTTAATTCTACATCATTCGAAAAATCAATGATACGTGCCGCGTGTACAGAACCACCGATCACCCCTCCCGCAATGCACCGCGCTGCTTTATTACACATTCTTCCCGCATAAATTTAACAAGCAGCGAAATGATAATAATAGCTCGAGAGTGCAGTGCAGCGCGGGATTTGACAGCGAGAAATCAATAACATGACAGGAACGTTATGTTCGGGCCAGCGCCGCCGCCGCTCGCTCGTAAAATTCGGCCTCGCTAATGTCCCGAGTTGCCGACGCCGAATGAATCGCCCGAAGACTACCTTACGTAAGACACGACACGGACAGGAAGTCCGAGCGGCAAACAGAGAGTAGAGAGAAGGACGGGGGAGTGTAGAGCGAGCGCACGCACGCGAAAAGAACAAACAGAAGAGCAGGGGCAGCAGCGGAGAGGGAACGGGAAACGGGAGACGGAGTAATAATACGCGGGAATTGATGGAGATGGAATAAATTTAAAGCGGAATTCGCTACTCGCGGCCCAAGTGCCACGCGCGCACAGCAGTCGTCCGAGAGGCTCGTAAATAACGTTTGTTGCGAAAGGCCAAATTTTCCTCGCCTCTCTCTCTCTCTCTGTCTCTCGCTTTTAGACGATGTCAATTTTCAAAGCGAGCGTTTCGCTATTGCGTGATGAAAGGCTTTTGTTACTCTGAGGTATCTCAAAATTTCCTGATTTCTCATTCTCATACGTTTCCGTCCATTGAATTTGTATATACACGAATGAAATATAGCTCTTAATACTTTAATCATTTATTCAAATACTTTCATCGATCCAAGTTATTGTCTCAAATTGTAGATAGAAAATACTTAACCGACAGGTCCGAAGGGCTGGGAAAAAAAGCTTATGCCGAAGAGAAAGAAAAAGCATAGCGTATAGAACGAAGGGCACGAGTGAGCGAGCGAGAGAAAAGTAAAGAGAGAATATACACACACACACACACACACATGTAAGCGAGGCCCGCGCGGAAAGAATTCGAGAGGCGCCACAAATCACACGGGCCGCCCGCCGGAGTGGGTGGAAGTTGTAGGAGAAAAAGGGGGTGGTTGCAGGCACAGCAAAGTCAGACGGCGTTTCGGAGGGAGCAGTGCGAGCGATAACAGGGGGCGGCCGTGACCTATACGTGTGTGTGTGCGCGGCGCTCTCGTGTATGTGTGCAGGCAGCGGGGCGCGACATGCTTTATGACGTCTGTTCATCACGTCGCCCCAGCCTCATAAATTAGAAATCACCCCTTAGATAGGCCCTACGAGCAGCTTTCTACGATATGACTGGCGTGCACACCTACCTATATATATATACATATACACGTTATACGTCTGTCTCTGTGTTTCTCTCTCTCGCTCTCTCTCTTATGCTCGTGCGGGATTTTTTTTTACGCCGTTCCTTCGCTTTTTCACAGTCGAAAATTACCGCTTTGTTCGCGGGTGAGGAGCCTCTCCTCGCGCGGCCCCGTGACGTTTTTATACGCGACGGCGGCGGCGGCTCGATGATTTATCTCGTCATTCGGCCGAGACTGACTTCGACCCGTAAATCACGAGCGCCTCTCTCGCCCTGCGAGAGAGCGATTTTATTTATAAGTCCTCGCTCTCTGATGGAATTTGATTGACGAATCGCATTTACGTAAGAGTTTTGCGAAACTTACCCCAGCGCGCCCAACACGGCCGCCACACCGCGCGCGCGTCAAAAAGACGCTACGACTCGAGCGATGGCTGTGTGTGAGAAGGTATTGCCGGAGTCGGAAATTTATCGATACTCTCCAACTTGATCCGCCGGGGAAACATTTCGTGAGCCTGAATTTTTAAAGGGATTGCGAGATTGGACCGCGATATCAAAAGCTTCGCCGGATATATTTCTAACGCGAATAATCCGTGATAGATTAATATTTTGAAAACGTTTTATAAGTATTGCTGTCGGTTATGCAGATACTTTTTAAGCCAATTTTTTACAACGATAAACCTTTTTAAAGCGAAATTTACGGCAAATAAAAGTATAAATGAAAAGTGTATCTGAAAAACGTAGTTGATCACGCACATTAGCAATTTCAAATAAAAAAAGGTGCAACAGTAAAAAAGGCAATTCTGATATGAAGATGTCAATTTTCGTTAACTTTAATTAATGAGAGGTATAAAGATCAACAAGATTAAGAGTTAAGTCAATTTTTAGCTCTCAATTACTATTAATTTATACAAAACAATACATTCCCAAAAATAGCTTGCTATAGTGTTCTGACGGCGATCCCTTCAAAATTATAGAACGAAAGCTCGATGAATTAAATTTTATGACGCTCAATTTAGGCTAATAAAACCGGCATAGTCCGAAGTTAAATTTTTCATACCACACGGCAATTTCGCGCCAAAACAAAGAAACGGAAAAAGCCTCGAAATCGCGTAATTATACCATCTCTCTCACTCACCGTGGTAGAGCAATCTTCGAAATTCTTCCGAAAAAATCCTCAACATTCAATCACGCCCTGGCGTCCGGTCCAGCCTTTTTCTGGCAAAAACGTCCTGAGAGCCGGCCGCACATAAACGCCGAGGACACTCATTACACATCGAGCGAGAGAGAGAGAGAGAGAGCGAGAGCGGAGGATAATATCATAGCTAGCACAAAGCGAAGCGTCTAGAGAGCGAGAGGAAGAGGAAAAAAAATGGAAAAAGAAAGATGCCGTAGTCTCTTCGATCCGAGCACGTGGATCTCGGAGAGCAGAACTTGACCCGTGGCATCGATCGGCCGCATAATGATCATCGCGATCGGCCTCTCTCGCTCTGGCAAAACAAGTATCATCTGTACTTAAGGACGGGGAGAGGAACTTCCCTATGCTGTATAGAAAACATCGAGCGAAAGAGAGAGAGAGAGAGAGAGAGGGAGAGAGAGCAGCTAGCCAGTAATGCGGTCGTTGAAAGGCGCTCGGAACCTTTGTGAAAAATCGCGTTATAACCCTAATTTAATTTTATGGCTGGCATTACGTGTATGGGGGGGAGGAGATCGCATTGGACGTCCATGTGTGTGCGTGAGGGTGAGTTGTCTATACGTTCATAATAGCCGCGTGCATATACCTGTGTGGACACGCGGTGTAATAATGGAGCGCGGCGGTTGCGGGGGAAAAAAACTCGTAGGAAGAGGGAGAGAAGATAGGAAGGGAGAGGAGATAAGGAGGGATGGGGGAAGGAAGGACTGGAAAGAGGTAGCCGGGCGAGAGTAAGGAGAAAACGATGAGATCGAGAAGCCGAGGATGGAGAAGAAGCGATTTCTAATAGACTGCGGATTCAACCGTGAGAAGTGTACGCGCGTGTATACGTATACGTTGTTACGTAAGGGGACAATATCATTTTCTCTCCTGACGCTCGTGTTTTGAAAGACTATCATTTGATGACTATGTTAAACTGTGACGTTTTCCACTCAAATAATCTATGTTTTATTGAACCTTAAATTATTTTCTCTTTTTTTTTTTTTAAATTGTAATTCACGTTTTAATATAACGTTTTAATTTATAAACAAATTTACAAATTTTTAAAATCAAATAGAAGAAATTGGCCACTTGCCAATATTAACACCTTAAAAATTATGAGTATCATGCTATTGTAATTATACTATCTTATACAATTTTATTATTCCTAATTGTTCTAATTATAGAGAATTAATTAACGCTTATTTGTGATCTATTTGTTTTCATAATTTTTCTTGTATTTTCCTTAACTTTTATTTATTTTTTGAATTCGAAATAAGTATTCTTAATGTTGGTGAAATTACAAAACTTGTAATTAATCAGTTAGACAATCTGTTTAATGATAACAGGCTGACGTTAATGCCAGTGAGTATACGGCAAAAAATAAAAAAGTAAAACCGGGGAAAGAAGTAAAGTTATTAGCAATGAAGCAGAAATGAGTCGCCCGGGGAACAAGCAAAAAACCGCGCAAAAGGGGCGCCGAAAAAGCGGGGACTCGTCGAGGCAGAGGGATAAGGTACAGTCGAGAGCGAGTGAGAGAGAGAGGAAGAAAGAACCCTAATAATCAGTTGTTACGCGAACAGTCGTAAAACGTAAAACAACGTGAATCAAGCCAACAACTCTCACGAAGCTGCAAAGAAAGAAAGCGAGAGCGACTCTTTCTTCCGTCGCGACTGTATGTTTATATTTAGTGGCTTATATAGAAGCTCGAAAATGGAAAAAGGAGAGGGGAAGCCGAACGACTACGCAGGGCGAGGGCAGGAATAAAAGGAGGAGGAGGAGGAGGAGGGGGCTTGAGGAAGTATTATTATCTCCGAAGTCGAGCGAAAGATGATGAGCAAAAAGAGAGAGAGGAGAGATTCGTCCACTACCCTCGAGCCGTTCGTCTCTCAGCAACGCTCGCGCGATCATTTGGCGGCGCCAATCGTAAAAGTCGGTCGCCGATGGACTGATGACATATCCGCGCGCGCCTCGCCATCGCGCTACTCTCTCGCTTGCCAGCCGCAGCTGCGCTCGGTTGTGAAATAACCTTTGAAATTAAGATTCTCTCGGATTGAAATATTCTTAGAAATTGTCGAAGATTGTAAATCATTCGCGACGCGCGTTTAAAAGGTTTTCAATCTCTCGCATAAAAACGAATAAATTACGCGCTGTTTTTTCCCTCTCTCTCTCTCTCTCTCCTTCTCACGCCGTACGCGGCCTCTTATACATATATATCTGTATAATCTTTCTAGAACGTGTTTTTAATAGAGATATGTGGCTTTGATTAGTAATATTTAGTTTTTATGAAAGATCAGCCGTCTTCTATTGACCAGTTTCTTTGCTATTTTCTATATAACGTGGATACTCGTCAAGAATAATGTGCCTTTTTCCTAGCTATATGAGAACTCAAAGTGTCTGATTAAGCGGCTATTAATAGCGTGCGTTATTGATTCTCATTTATATAGTCTCACCTAATAGTTTATCATCCGTGACGAGACTATACTCATACTACTTATATATTATTTCAAAATTTAGATTTCTATAGCATTTTTGTAATATACGTAGTAAGTTTCTTAATTAACGTTGCTCTTGTAAATTTATTGTTGTATTATATACGATACTATATATCTAAGCGCGCGCTGCTATGAAAAAGAGCGCACATCTTAATCATCCGAAAACTTCGCAGGCCAATAAAGACAAAGGGAAGGCCGCGGCCCGCGCTCGAAAAACGCACATAAAAGTGACCTAAACTCGAAGACGAAATTACTTTCTCGCGTCCGCTAGTGAATAAAAAGTAGCGATAATGAAAAATGTGGCGAGATGAGGGAGGTGAAAAAAAAAGCCAGGCGGAAATTACTATAATGATACCGGCCCGATACACACCGGCGGTGTGCGCGCATTCCGTTATTATTGATCGACTCGCTGAAAACGATTTCGCCTCGAAGCCGTGGCTTTTTAGCTCTTATATTCACGCGGCGACTTATATGCGCGCATCCACACCGCCTTATTCGCGCGATTCGTCTCGCGAAAGGGGGGCGGCAGCTCTCGGTTCGACGAAATTATCGATAATCGCGCGCGTGCTCTAGACGAGCAGATAGACAGAGAGAAGAGAGCCGTCCTTCGATCCCCGCGCGCTTAACAATAGCCTTGTCCCCCCTCCGCGCTCGTATACATAATCACCGGTATTTTTCTCTCATGATCGCATTATGCGCCGCCGCCGCCGCCGCCGCCGCTGGCATACGCGCGCACGTGCTTGCGCTAAATCGATCGGCGCGATGATTTTCGAGCGTTCCCGCGAAATCCGACCTTTTCCTACGAAATCCCGGAGAAAAGTGGAACGCGGGTCGATTTTCTGCAGGCCTCTCGCTCTTCTGTAAATCATATCTTTCCTGGAAGAGATTCTACTGGCCTACGGAGAGGAGGAGACTCGGAGACGGCCATAATTGCGAGGACGAGTGAGCGAGCGAAAGGAGCCGATTGGATTCAATGGGAGAGACGAGATAGATCGAGACTGGCGGCTGCGCGACCTTGAGCTCGTCGATCGCGATCAGAGAGATGGACGGTTGAGGGATAGCGCGCTCGATATATATGCGAGCCGAGTGTGATGATGGCGCGGCGTTTGCATGGTCGGTTTCAGGGATTCCGGTTTCTCGGCGATAAAAATGCATATAAAGTTGAACAGTGTTTTGTGAGGATATGAATATACGTCAGGCTAATTTAACTCCATTTTTTTATAAAAAGCTTCAATCAATTCGTTAACTGGTCGCTAACAAACTATAATAAACGTAATTTTCAGAATTTTATTTAGTAGCAAAGGATTAATTAACGTTGAAATAAAAACAATAAACGTTAAAAAAACAGTCAAGGAAACGGTTTGCATTTTTAACATGTGTAAAATATGTATAACTTTTTTAAAATTTCATTTATATCTTTTACTGACGCGTTTATATTTTACCAACCTTTCATTTCGACAATTTTTTATGCATGAATTGAGATTGCCTAAATTAAATTATCACTTTACGATATAACGGTATAAAGATTATTTTTGTAATATCTGAAATTCAATTTACGAATTGGGTTTCACGCATATTGATAATATGTTGCTTATTGATTTAATAAGCAGAGTATAGATGTTTTACTTCCTTTCGGTATCGGCTTAAATGTGATAGCTACTTGCCAATAAATCGTCAAAATCTATCGCTCCTATTTGATTAATTTCCTCTAATCAACTATAGTATTATCATTCGTCCAACGAGTTTACAATAAAAACTTCTATATAAATTCAAGTTCCTCATAAAAAACAAATTACACTGCAATAGCAAACAACAAGATATAGTTGATGCAACGACACTGGCAAAGGAGTCAATGCGAGACAATAATTAATGCGAAAATAAACGCGCCTAATGGAGGAAGATCGGCCAAGCGATTCGGGAGCGTGGGCTTCGCGCGCGAGGGGAAGAGAGCGGGGTGGCTGAAAGGCAAAACACTTTCGGTGCTAACTCAACCTCTGGGATTTGCGTCGGCACTTGAGGAAAGCGACTCTCCTTCTCTTTCTCTCGAAGAGGGTGAAAGCGCGCGGGAAGAAGGGGCCGGGCGCTATGCTATGCGCTCTCCCACCCGCAGCCGCGCGCCCGCACCCGAGGAATACGCAAGCAGCCCCCGCGTGCGACTGCATCACGTCCGAGCTTTTCGCGCGTAGTCGTCTTTCCCCTTGACTCTCTTACTTATAAGGTTTCCTCGTAGAACGCGATAATGGATCCGCGCTTAATCTTTGGGATTTTGATTTTTCGGATGTGTGCTGTGGTCTGGGTTTATTCAAGTGGCGATCAGCTGGCGAGATGGATTTGTATCTAATAGACTCACTTTCTGAAAGTTCATTGCTGGAGTAAAAAATAAAGACACAAAACTTAATTAATATTATAAAGAATACAAAGATTTCTTATATTTAAAGGAAAATGATGAGCCAAATATTGCGGCGTCTTCACGCAACTTCAAATGTGTAAAATTAAAAAGAAGGAAAGCGAGTACATAGTTGAACGGGTTTCATATTGTCCACAAATCGGCCATGCGCGCGCGGCTAAAGTGGGCTATTCCGGAGCCTCGCAATCGGTCTGTTCGAGCGAACGAAACTCGCGGCGGTGGCAGCGTCGGCGGCAGCAGCCGACGATTGCGATCCCAGAGCGATACCCACACTATTCCACTAAACTATATACATACACACATCATACACACACACACGCTCGCAGCCACACACAGAGAGACAGGGTCAGCTTGGGCGCGCACGCAGGAGTTCGGCTGCCGAGCGCCGTAAAAACGTCAATTAAAGTGTTTTATTTGATCCTTCGTTAAAACGTTGAAATGGAATTTTGATTTATGACAGAGCGAAAGAGAGACGGAGAAGCCGAAGCACACGACGACGAGGACGACGACGACGAGAGAGAAGCAGCAGCAGTGCGCACTCGTGTGTGTGTGCGCTCGCTCGCGTAAATAAAATAAATAGGAGGCTATAATTAGCAGAGCCGCGCCGCGGGTTTTATATATGTTGCGAGCGCGCGAGCGAGAAGCCTAAGCTCTCTCTCTCTCTCTCTTTCTCTTCTTCCCTCGTTCGCTTTCTCGACCGATGCTTGCCCGCCGCGTAAGGAGGTGGAGGTGGAGAGGGAAGAGGAATTTTTTTTCGTGAATTACGAGGAGTGCCGGTAAATGACCGACGCGCATGTGTGTGAGTGTATGCGCGGATTCTGACGCGCGCACTTGTTTGGGAGGTCGGCTGACGTTTGAATTGAGCCGTTGCGCGCGCTCGGGCTCGTGGATTTGGAAATTCTGTAGGCTTTTTTCGGGCGGAGATGTGAGTTTTGAAACTCTTGGCGCCCGGAGCGTAAATATTGTAGCTAGTTTTGATTGTGTACGGTATCCGTCTTCTTGAAGTTAACTGATTACTATATTTTTGCATTCGACACAATTATTCAGAATAATAATTCTGATTGATTCATGGTTCACTAATTAAATATACCAATCAAATCTTTATTTATTACAATAGCATTAACTTTTTACATTTTTAAATTATGAATAATATAATTGATTCTTCATCATATTTATCATCGCTCTCTCTCTTATTACTTAACTGTTCCAATGACAAATTTTAATGCTGAGTACTTTCAGTAACCATCTGCTTACATTCAGACAAGCTAAGTTCTAACTAATTCATTGTAATTAAATTAAACAAGTTTGTTAAAAAAAAATCATTTTGAAAATGTACATCAAGCAGTTCTTATTAGACATATACATATGTACAGTGCACACTTGCAAACTTCATTCCACGCAATTTTAACGAAATGAATTTATTTTATATACTATTTTCTGTGTTCAAAAGATAAGGATCACAAAAGAATTAAAAAAGATATTGCAAAGGAAAAATCTAAAATTGTAATTTAATATGATTTATTTATAGACGGTATAATTTTACAAATTAAAAATAAGTCTGAATAATTCTTGATACAATGATTAAAGCTGCAACTTCAATTATTTATTAGGACTATTACTCTAGTTTATCTATGAGCATATCAACTTACCGGTTATATTAAGAAGTTTTTTTTTTAAATGAATGCGCACCTCTTCACACTATCTTGCTTACACGTGAGGGAATGAAGTTTAACTTGGAACGAGTCTAAATGCACATTCGATATGTGGCACATGCGTTCAGTAAACACGTACGAAACGCAACGGCGCGTAAAATCTATTTATGCCCCTCGACAGCTTTAACAAATGAATCCCGCTTTTAATAAGCTCATTAATGCCGAACTTATGAGCGCGCGAACTGGCGCCCCGCTTCATGCTTTGACTATATTTAAATTCAAAGCATCGACGAGTGCACGTTCTCGTCATTTTTCTGACTATGAGTGCAGTGTATGAGCGCACGTCGCCGCGTACCGGAAGTGATAGCAGCGCGAGAAGTATGGAGCATGTAAGGCGGCGATCTTGTATTACGTCGAACGGTCGAACTCACAAGAAGCGCGACCACCGCAAGCGTGAAACGACTTCAGCGCCTGCCGTGCTTTTAACATTCTGCTGTTATACGTTTATATATCGTGTTTTCTTGTTTTTCATCTCGCTTTTTATGGCCTTTCCGCGGTACCGCGGCCTTTTTATTATACTTTGTTTTTATTCAGCCACTCTTCTAGTAGTTTTCATGCTAAGTAGTCATTTACTGCGAAAAAGCGACTTTATAAAATATTTTTCTTCATGTTAGCAATAACAATAAGAAATATGTTTGATGTATTTTCATTAGATTGTAAAGATTAATCAAAATATTTTACCAACAAAAAACGAATATTTATTTTACACGTGTATACTTATCTTTTCATTTTCTTATTGTAGGTAAGTTACTGACATCAGCACGTTTCACCCTCTATTCCACGTGAGTTTTAAATGTACATTAAGCACTCTCAGGTGTATAAAATTTTATAATATTGCAGATATTGCATTTAATATTTTTGAAATATTATTTAACTCTTTGAGATATCGAAATTTACCATGATATTTCCTCTTCGGCTAAACCTCAAATTCCCACTACTCATTTCAGTCCGCAAAGCAGGTTCATACATACCGTTGGCATTATATATGAATGACATAGCGCTGACGTATACACGGCAACATCGTGATCGAAGCACCTTAATACCTGGCGCACACGCACAATGCAGAGAGAGAGAGAGAGAGAGAGAGAGAGAAGGCGACCTCCTTGCCTGACCTCGCGGAGATCCTTGCACACAAAGCTGCTACTGCTCGCGTCGCGCATACCTATATGCATTCACGGCTGCTTATGCGTTCGCGTGTGTGTGTATATATATATATACATATAGTAGAGCTTCGGCGACCTATGTCCCCCGCGGGCCGGCGTGTGTGATAGATGAATGCACAATGGAAGGAACAAGCGCGTGGCCCGTGTTGACCGCGCGTAGGTGGATGAGGATGAATGACTCTCGTCAAACGGAAGGGACCGCCCGGCGTTTCGCGCCATAATACTTGCTGCACCGCGCGTGCATTAACGGATAGCTGCCTCGTCAACGCGCGATATTGATGACCGCGCGAGCTACTTTGCCGCATACGACAACGCGTCGCGCGCGCGCGCCAGCGACAAGCTATTTTGCCGTGTCGAAAGTCGTTCCACTCTATAGCTATTTGCTTCTTGCGCCACGGTCCCCGTTATGGAGATGATGCTACTGCTCGAGGGTTGTTGTGCCTCGGAGAGAGAATGGGGAAGTGGAAGAAAGATGCTGACCGGGAGTGAGATAAGACGCGAGATATAGTAGCAAATGCTTGGAAGTTCACAGAAACTTTCAGTTTATTTCTAATACTTATGTAACTGCGGCTCGCAGGAAATTTAACTAATTTGTTTCGCGTGAGTATAGATGAATATTTGTGGCGAGAGAAAGATTCATTTTAGAAACTAATAATACTGCAGATCAAAACTAGCATTATTCAGCTGTTTGAGCTCATTTTTGAGTGAGAAACAAGGAATCTTCTTGTTCAAATAAAATTAAGCCGATAATGGAAAATTTCTAAATGTATATAAGGGAACCCTTTAATAACAGCAAATTTTTGGAAATACTCGAATTTACAAACGTCCTTTTATAAAACCCATATTTTCCTAGTAAAAAAAACATTAATATAATGGAAAATGATGATTTTAAGTAAAAAAACTCACATGTTAACTTGGTAGCATACTTATTATCAAAATTACATATTAAAATATTTGAAAAATATCATTATACGTTTGTTAAAATATGTAAACATGATGCTAGTTTTTGGCACAACTTCGCGAAATGTGTTACTTACATGAAGAGCTTTTCAATGCCAGATCACGGATTTGGCTAAGACTTCAGGATATCATTTTGGTAAGTCAAAAAATGAACCTCTGTGTTAGGACAAAAATAGAGCAGTTTTTCGAATTATCTGGGGGAAATAGCTGGGAACTTCGTTATACGCGGCGCAACATAGTTCACATGGTTCGATGGATCTCACAGTAATGAACCGTTCACATTTTTCTCTTGATTCAAATACATCGTTTTCAAACCATTATAAAACCTAGGAAATACATTTTTTTTCTAATTCAGCTGACTTATTACGTATAACGTTCAGTATGATTTTCGAGGGCAATTTACTATGTTACGTGCTTAACATGCTTAAAATTCGATAATGTTATTCATAGGTTTGTCATATTTGGAAAATCGTTAGGAAGTAATTATGTTCCTTGACGTCTATACTTTCCAAACTCGACAGTGGAAATGGCTTTACACGAGTTAATTATTAGCTAATCTTAATTAAATCGATCGATCATTATCGATCAACACGTAAACCAAACTTTAACACTATCATAAAATCCCAATCGAACGAGCCGAGTAAACTCGACGAGCTTTCACCTCGCATATTCGAACGTCGGCTTGGAACACTCATGTGATTTTCTCACATTAAAAAACGTCAAATACAGGTATCGACATGTAATACAAGCAGAGTTACCGCTCACAGTTTAGTGCTTTTTAATGCAGCCTGATTTTTATAAGGACGTGTTTGTAGATATGCTCTAATGTTGAGATATTTATGGGCATCATATACGTTATAAAGAAAGTACGGTAAAAGTCCATTCAAAAATTAACTTTGAATTTCATTCCGATTCAAAATAATTTACCGTATATATTTTCAATAATTATATTACCATAACAAATTGTTAACTCTTCACTAAAGTAAAAGTAATAAGAATAGTAAAACGCGTGACAAGCGGCGTGTCGAAAACGATCCCTTAAATCAAATTGAAATTTTAATAGCACCAGTCGATCCAGCATGTCGAGGACACAGGCGGACAGATGGACAGGCGGGCAAGCAAGCGCAGAGACGACGCAGCGCGGCTATAACCCCGTTAATTTTCGCACCCCCTTAATTTCAATGCAAGCCATCCGCGGCAACGGCTTACGTCCTCCTCCTCCTCCTCCTCCTCCTCCTCCTCTTCCCTTATGCCCAAGTCAGCGCGACGCGCCGCGGCGAAGGACAATGGCGCACGCGCATATATATACACACAGAGACACAAGCGCACATACACATAGAGGAGTTGCGGGTGTCGTGATAGTGAGGCCCTCGCGGCGATGACCTGCCAACGTTTCGCGCATTAGCCCGACAGATAGCCCCGCTCTAATCGGGCCCCATAAATTACCAAATTAATATCCCGCGCGCCGCCAGGGCAGCGCACTGCAGCCGCGAGCTCCGGGCCATCCGTCACCTGTCGGCCGCCCACGTTCCCTTCTGTGCGCTCGTCCCCTACACACAGAAGCTGAGTAACCAGCGTGTCACCTTCGAGCCAAGCCGTATACCACAGCAGTAGCAGCAGCGGCAGCAGCAGCGACAGCAGCGTGTGCGGGGAACGCGCGCTCGTGACGAGCTGACTGATGGAAAGAGGTTGCAGCAGCGGCGTCTTGCGCGGAGGCGTGAGTCCACCCGGCTTAATTGATGAAAGCCGATGGCCCCGCAGGTGGCGCCACCTTCGCTACACCTACCTGCTTTCTCTCTCTCTCTCTCTCTCCCAAGAGAGTGCACGCAGCGAGAGCCGAGCCGCTTCTTTTGTTCGGCCCGGGGATTGACAGCTCTCTGCCTCTGCAGCATTTATCACCCGGCGAGGAAAAGAGCTGCGAGAGCCTCACTCACTGACTGACTGACTGGTTGACCGGGGCTAATTTGTCAGTGTTTAGCTGCTGCTTGTGATGCGCGCCTCCGAGCGTCACAACAACACGCGCCCGCAGTTATTAGCAGCGTGGCAGAAGGGTGAGAGAGCTGCCTGTGAGCGGTAATGAGGGATCGGTAGCCGACACGCTTTGTCAAGTAGATTTATTTTTGTTTGCCCCTCTACCCAGCCGGATGATAGCTTGCGGTGTGTATATCTTGCATTGTGCTGGCGTTTTGACAAATGATTGACGCGGCTTAGCACTTTTAAACCCGTTTCTTTGAATAATCGCTGTGTACTTTGGAAACGATATATTAATTTTCTTCGCGCAGAGTATATATCCACAGTGGTCGAAGGTATACACTTCTAAAGAAGAACGTAACATTATAATCTCGTAAAACGCCACCACCCAAGTTTATTGAGTTATAATTATTTTGATAAATTATTACGACTAGAAAATGTTAAGTTATTTTCAAGACAAGATTCTTTACATTCTTGACACCACAATCTTGATATTGTATCGAAAACTGTATATAAATATCGTATCGGTTATTGTCTTGAATATTGTGGCAAGACAATACAATATCAAGATGAATTTTGCTAGATCGTGAAGCCCTAATTTAATTTGATAATATGCTATTTGTTCTTTAGGTATCCTAATATAAAAAAATAATGGTACGAGAAAACATAGAGTGACACCGTATGATCGTTCACATCGTGGACACGTCGATGTCATAAATCCGCAATCCTCGTGAAATACCCAGATACAGGAGGCAATCGAACGATTCGGGAATCGAAGACATGAAAGGCGCGAGCGCAATCTCCGCGCTTGCGCGATCAGTTGCAGGATTAACCGTGTGGCAGTGATTCATTATCTCGGTCGATGACAAATTCGCGAGCGCCACAGGACCGCGACCACCCAGAAGCCAGTCGACGACGGACAGCCCATTATTTCCCTCGCGAGCGCGTGTAATAAGGGAAGATGCGAATTCGAAGAGTCGCCACGACGGGACTCTCTTATGGCATGCGCGTTGCACCCACGCGCTACTGCGTGACACGCGCTATGCTCGAGGATATGCGCGTGTGGTTGAGCGAGACAAGAAGATGCGGAAGAGAGGGAAGCTACGAGATGCTTGTAAAGAGGAGGGAAGGAAAATGAATTGAGGGCTCTTTCGTTATTGTGGTAATGAAGAATGATGTGTTGTCTTGGGTGCATCGCACTTTGACATTATATGGTAAAGTTGAATATTACAATAAGGGTATAAAGAAATGTGCAGTATAAAAAGTTCGATAGATTGTCCAGCCAAAAAGTACTTGATTACTTTTGTGATAGATTCGACAGACAAAACATCTCGTGAAATGATCCAAATTATTTCATGTACTACTTGCGCTAGTTTAGATTAGATTGTCAAAAGATTGTCAAAGATTTTTTATTTCTTGCATGAGTCTCTCAATATAAATACTTTTTGGTTAAATTTAAAATTAGGAAAAGAGGATGAAACGATCAATGGTCGTGAATTTATTTCAAAATGGTTTTGAAAAAAATATTATAATTTTAAGTAACCTGCCCGAAAAGTAAATTGAAAGTAATGCAAGTCCATGTTCCACGTTGAAATACAGTATAGGTACATTAAAGCAATATTTTAATTTTTTTCAGTGATGAACTTACTGATATTTGCGTTATTTGTCAGACCGTCGAACTACATTGAAAGTTATTAATATCTATGTACAACTGATTATATAGTTAATTTACTAAAAAGAATTCATTTCATATTCGTCTAAATCATACTTTATTGCTCCTTATATCTTTTGAGCCCGAACCTCTTAATTAAAACGAAATTAAATGAATAAGTTTTAGTTCTCTGTGTGCATTGGGTAAGCGAATTGATGAATTTTACTCAGTATCCATCGTTCAATAAAATTTGATAAAAACATAAAACCAAAATATGTATATATTTTAGAATCCTTGTTGCGTAAGGCGAGTGAAGAAAAACTACAACTATGACGTAATCACTTCATCCATCAGTCAATCACAACATCTCAAAGTCGCCAGCTGACAAATCAATTAAAATTGATCAAACGGCGCACAGTGTAGAAAACGCACGAATGCGAAAAAAGCCGCATCGAAGGCAGACCGGTAAGAAGTGCCCACACGTATACCCACATCTTTACCTCCAGAAGCGTCTCGTGACTGTCCTCCGGCGTGCGCGCGTAAGCCGTCTACATATGTATATATATACGCTCGAGGGTGGGAGGAGCGGGCGGGGGGAGCCCGAGAAAGCGAAGCGCAGAGTGGGAGGCACGTATATATACGTACGTATACGAGCGGAGGGCAAGAGCCGCTTACGAATTACGCGACAAGCATCCTACTATAAACGCGACTCGAAACCGGCTCGCTGCCTCGGCTCTATGCGACACGGCTGCCAATTAGCGAGCTGACATCGAGCTGACTGACCACCGCGCCAGTCAAGTCGCGCAGCCTTCGTTCTTTCTCTTTCTCCCCCCTCTGGCTCCCGTGTCCGTCTTCTTTTCCCTCCTCGCTTGGCGTCTTCGTTTCGTCAAGCTGCCGCTGTTGTGGCTCGCTCTCGTTCTGTCTTTGTCGCCCCCCGTATATCCATGCACGCGAGAGGTCTTCCTCCTTAGCATCGACAATGCATTTAAGAGACGTTAGTGCTCGAGCCGCTTGATAACTTGTTTTCCTTATTGTTTCAACATTTATTTTAATATGTAACTTGATGCATCTATTTTTAGTTGCTCAGCTGAATGTGTATTAAATGTCTTTTCAAAGTATAAATCCAATAATTTAATTGCGTGAATTAAACGACTTCATATCATTTGAAACTATAAGTGCTCCTTTCATAAACTTGGTCTCTTTCACTCTTCATTACAGAGTAAAATAGTGGTCTTGCTTGTTATATTCCCTCTCACTTCTTTCTAGCTTGTAGGCATCGCGAGATGCACACCGGAGGTAGTTAAGGTCCATATAAGTTTTGAGCAGAGGCCCTTAATTTGAAAATGAACGCGCTCGCATCCTCTCTCTTTCCCTATCTCCTTTTGTCTTTTTCTCGCTTCACCATGGCCCTTTTAATTGTTTTCCGCTCACCGTTTCGCCTCTTTACTCCTCTAATTAAGCACGTGCGTATGCGTATGCGATTGTCTCGGCTTCGAGGTAAAGTTCATGCATTCGTGGGACGTGACAGTAAATTATTCGACCGGTGGAGCAAAAATTTTAATTGAAAATGTTTACATTTTATTCCATCCATTAATGCAATCGCGTCAATAGGTAGGTTGGTAGCTTTTTTATTGTTGTCAGTGGGATAAATTATGTGTAATAT
>JAPYZO010001805.1:0-22432 GCA_030522905.1 Torymus flavipes
AATTTGAATACATTGTGCACGCGGCGAACATGTATATGTGTACCCGCGGCGCGTATATATACATATGTATGCGTAACCCCGAACGACGCGGCGTAGGTAGCAGTATACTCTCTTTCTGTTTTCTACCTGGATGCGGCTCCCTTTTTCCTCGCCTGCCTCTCTCTCTCTCTCTCTCTCTCTCTCTCTCTCTCTCTCTCTCTCTCTTGCCCTTCCCTTTTTTAGCACTCCGCAGGGTTCCATTTCCATCTCTCGCTCTGTAATACAGCGAGGTCGTATCATGAGCGCACCGAGAGAGCCGTTTTGTCCTGTAGCTGACCGACTTTTTCTTTATTATTATTATCGTCATCCGACGTCGCGGTTGCTGTGCTCCGCTCTGCTCTGTTCTGCTCTCGTTTCGCGTACATATACGTACATATATACCTGTACACTTATACACTCGTATATACGTTGGATCTTTCACTTCGGCCGTTTGCGCATATATATTCGCAGAGAGCGAGACGAGGCGACGCGAGCGCGGGGGGACAATGGAGATGATTTTGATTTATACAGCGCGAACGATCATACAGAGAGAGAGAGAAAGAGAGCGCGCGCGTGAAAATTATAAATTCATGATCGGCTGCGCGCACATATATGGGAATACGACGGAGGCAGAAGCGTTTTATGGCTGTGATGTGTACGCGTATCCACGCGCGAATCTCTGCGATTCTTTGGTAAAAAGAGGGACGACGCCCCAGTGTGTATATATATATGAGACTGCTGCTTTCTTTCTTTCTCTCGTTCGTTCGTTCTGTCTGTCTGTCTCTCTTTTTGTCGGTGTGTACAGTTGGATACACGCTTTGTGCGAAATGTTTTTCGGGGATATCGATAGGTGCGCGCGCGCACGCTGCTTTTGGGGATTAGAGCTGACAGGGAGCTATTGTAGGCGCGAGGGATTCGCGATGTTAAAAAGTCAGTGCACGGGTTCCAAACAAATTAGAAAAATTCCAAGTTGATGAATACCGGTTCTACGAAACGAAAAAGTTTAGTTCTTTGCGTACCGCACGTTAAACTGTCTGTATAACACTTGGTTCAAAGATTCACCTAGATGTGTTTTATATATTAAAAAAATGTAAGCCACGATCTTTTCTTATATTGGTATGCGGATAAATGACAGTCCGCATATTTAGCGGCTAAAAATAACCAACCGAAAAGCCCCGCGAAGATAAATGAAAAAAATCCGCGACCGCTTTTCAATTTGAGAAATAAAAGAAAAAAAAAGAACCAAACAAACAGACCGACACAGCCAGGCATGCGCGCAAGTGTGTATACACATTTAAAAACGCAGAGAACTGGGTCAAATTTCGCGCCCAATGCGCGCGGAATTTCGCTGACTACACACGTAACCCATCCCCCGCGTGCACACGTTGAATAATATTCCTTTCTTCGAAAAACCGCGCGCACAAATTTACATAATAAAATACCGGCGAAGATTCAAGCAAATGACTCGGCTCTCATAACGACTCGCTATCTTTCTCTCTCCCCGTGGCAGTTTTTCCTTTTTTTAAAGCGGAAATTCGCGGCTTTTCAGTAGGAACAAAAGAACGTAAACGCGCCGCGTCTTAAATGAACCCGCTACTTGTTGCTTAAGGGGGAGAGAAGCGTAGGTGCAGCAGCAGCAGCAGCAGCCTTTCGCGAGAACGAACGGGAGAAAGTTAAGGAGCTAGCGCGCGGAAAAAAGATGAAAAAGCAAGAGAGAGAGGGAGGGAAAACTGTTTCTCCTTTGTTTTCATGGCCCGTGGAAGTTTCGCGCGCGCGGCAGGCGCAAGGAAATCGCAATTAAAAATGTAGTTCAAGGCTGACGCCTCGAGGGAGAGAGAGAGCGAGCGAGAGCGAGCACCCCACTCTCCTTCTCTCTCTCTCTCTCCTTCGCCCCGTCTTTCTTTCCTCCCTCTCCTCGAGTTTACTTTTACTTTATGAAGCCGGCGCGCGAGCGAGACGGCGGCGGCGGCGGCGCTTTTTCTTCCACGGCAAACTTCCGGGGCGACGCTCGCTTGCGCCTCCTTTTACACTTCCGCGTCGCGATCCTGACCTAAATATTCTTATTGCGACCTTGGAAGAGAGTCTGGAGCGGGCGCGCCGAGTAGAAGAGTGAGAGAGAGCGGGCTAGAGAGATTTGCTGGGGAAGTTCCGCGCCTTCTCTTTTTTTGCTTAAGTTTTCCTCGCGCACGCCCGCCGTTGATTCAGCGGATTATGGGTACGTTGACTCGAGACGACGACTACTGCAGTTGGGAAGGAGAAGGAGAGAGATATTATGAGGTAGCGCGGCGCCGCGATGCTTATTGGATTGCCAGGGAGATTGAGCTGGTTTTTAGGTAGTTCCTGAATGAATATAAAGGCTTCGGCGCGGTTGCGTGAAAGGGAGTGATCGGATGAAATTCATCGATGGTTTTGTATAAGGTTTATTTCAATCGTCTTCGATTTGTAGAATAAACTTACGAATATTATTTAGTAATTTGCAGAATGTGGTTTGTAGATTATGTTGTTTGCTTTGAGATCCAAACATTTCTAGAAAAAAGAGACTTATCGTCATTACGAAATCAGCTAAGGATAAATTTGATCAGTGTAAAGATCATGTTATTAAAACATTGCAAAAAAGGCAAAGTAAATAATATAAAATATAAACATCGTGAATCCTCAAAAGACCACCATAATATGAAATTGTCTTCATTGAGAACAGACAATACCAAAACTATCATGCCATCGCTATCTCAAAATCTTTCTCACCTATCGAATACTCTTCATTCGTGCCTCTGAACTAGATCAGATCAACCCTTTTCTCTAACAAAACAACGTCCCATCCTCTCACAACACTTGCCACCACTATCACTCGTCGCAGTGTCTCCCAAAAGTCATCTCCCTCGAAAAAAAAAGAAAGAAAAGAGCCGCGCGCGTATCCAACGCGATCACTCCGCTCTCCCCTTTGTCTCCTCCATTCTTCCATTCTTCTTCCCAAGCGAAATAAAACTGAATCGCGTATACGTATATATCACACGCGCGCCGTCGCATCTCGTCTCGCAGCTTCTTCGCGATCCGACGGCAGCAGCAGCAGCAGCCACACTCGAGAATTGGCTTTCGAGTTTTCGACCTGTTTCTCTCCCTCACACACGCACACACATACACACGAATACACTTCGATGAGTAGTGTAGCATATACATCAGCGCTCGCCTGTCACAGACCCACCGAGCTGCAGGTATATCGGATGTATTGACGTTTCCGCCGGGAAGCTGGTTCGCACGAGTATGAGAGAGCGAGCGAGCGAGTGCACCCCTTTCGCGCGCAGACATCGACGTGATTCTCGAAAAAGGGGCCTCTCTCTCACCTGTACCTGCTCTATAGCTGCTTTTTCGGGGGATTACGGCTGTTAGAAGGCCCCCCTGCTGCGGCGCGAGAAAAGAGGGTGGGAAACGGCACAATGGGGGAAAACAGCATTATTGGCTTTTCAAAGTGGTATTTACCGAAAATAAGCAATACCGGGGCTGGCTGCCGACGGGGATAATGGGCCGTCGGTGACACTTATATGTTTGGAGCGCACGCGCGCGCGCCAGCGTTGTAGGTGAGAAGCAGGAGGTTACATTGCAAACTGCGGGGTAGCTAAGGTGAGATGATGAGTTAGTGAAAAGGTAATCAATCATTGTTCGCGTGGATCTGGGGAGATACAATGTTGTGGTGTGTGGTGTGATGTGTGGTTAAGAAGCTTAATTTGGAGGTTTGTGATTGCTTTGGCGATATTTAGAACCCTGGTAGAAGATTAACTATATTTTATAGCTAACGTGTTAATTAAATCGAAGCATTTTTAGCCGAAATCATGATACAAAAATAGTATCATTTATAAAGTTTTACTGTTACTTAAAATATCCATTTTATGAAGTATGGATACTATTATTTATTTCTAATTTGTACATATATTATGAAATAACAAGAACTGTGCATTTCTAGCCAAAAAGTTAACTCAGAAATAGCTAATTTATGGTTAACACTTTTACCAGGGAAAAATTATATTTTTGATGGTGGAAAAGAGCAATTTCAAGTACCTATGAAGCAAAACTTTTGTAGAATTAATGAATAAACATGATTTATAGGACGTTTGACTGGAATAGTGGAGTGCTGGTTCTCTACTTTCAAATAATAAAATACGCGTGAATATACTTAATATTAGCAATAAGAGACGATTGGCAATACGATGTACAATTACAGTTCTAATTTAATATCATCACTACATAATTTCAAATTCCTGTACCAAACAAACCAATCATCCCGATTTTCAAAAAGATATTAACAATAACTCAGCCACGCGACACTCCCA
Organism: Torymus flavipes; assembly: GCA_030522905.1. Taxonomy (NCBI): domain Eukaryota; kingdom Metazoa; phylum Arthropoda; class Insecta; order Hymenoptera; family Torymidae; genus Torymus; species Torymus flavipes. The sequence continues at coordinate 4,344 of JAPYZO010001805.1, forward strand.
TACCCCTCAGCACCCAATCCACGCTATCCATTCCTCGTTCCAGCATTACTTGAATCCTCCTCCCTCGCGACTCACAAGCTCGCGCCCTTTTGTTCCACGACGCGCGCGCAGATGCTCTGAGGTCGCCGGCTTGATTTTCAGCTCTCGCTCGGAAGTTCGCCTCCCGGCTTTTCTACAACTCTTATACATATATATCTATATACACTTTCTTTCTCCTCCTCCCTCAGTTGGCCCTTTTGCTCGGGAGAGAAAGAGCGCGGCGGAAAGGAAAGAAATTGTGACAATCCACGCATGGCGGAGCATCCGCGGAATAAATTGAATCTTGCGCGCGGAGGTCGCTCTCTCTCTCTCTCTTTCCTTTCTTTCTTCTGTCTCTCTCCCTCTTTCTCTCGCCTCCAGCGGCGATGATCCGAGGGCGAATCGTAAAAGAAAATGCAAGCTCGGGGGCGAGGTGAGCGGAGAGAGAGGATGTATCGCGCGGGGACGCGTGCGAATGGAAAACAGAAGGACGAATCCCATCAGCCAGTCCATTCCCTCATACCATGAATTTTTCACTACTCGCGAGCGCGCGCGATTGTCGTTATCTCTCTCTCTCGCTCACTCGCTCTCTTCGAGCGCTACTGCTACTGCGTGTTGCAGATCACGCTGATGCCTTTTATTCGCGACGGAATGGATGCCGACGTCGTCGCGGGAGACGACGCGAGTAACGCGGATATTCCCGGTGAGAGGGAGTGAGGAGCTCTTTTTAGTTTCGTACGCTATCGGCTGAATGGGAACGCCAGGAGTATCCATTTTTTCCCGAAAGCGTCCATATTCGTTTCGCCGATAATGTGATTATACTCTAGCTGCGCTATATAGCTGCGAGCTGAGTATTCTCGTGGAAAGGAGAGCGCGAGATCGCGGATGGTGTTCAATGTTTTATTGTCCTCTAATGGATATGCAAATGCTGGGCTATAGGATAAGGTATACTTTTTTAGCCAGTGATGCTTTTATGTTGCTTTATAGAACATGTATAAGGTTCAATAGAATATTCTCATTCAAGCTACAAAGTCTAAAAAGGCTTTCTTATAACTGATAATTAGGAATGCATGTATATGTCTTATTTCCTCTGATACATACTTTATTTTATACGTTACATAAGATATTACTACAAACTTGGATATTTTCGTTCCAGACTACACGCACTCAAAAGGACACCCCAGTCATGAACTTAAAAACGCTCTTCCCTGTTACCGACAGTCTCCTCGTCCTTCCCCTCCTGCCGAACCACGCAGAATGTGCAATCAGTAGGAATAATCGTCGCGGAATGTCGCGTCGCGGAATGTGCCATCCTCCACCGACTCCTTACCCATACACACACACACACGCTGACGCACTCACACACCTTAAAGAGCTGGATTCAGCGAATTAGCAGTTCTACGCGAAACCGAAGAAGAAGAAGAAGTGCCTCGACGTCTAGTATACAGGCAGAGAGCTGCTGCTGCTGCTGCTCTCGAGTAGAGCAATAGTTCTCCCCGAGTTTACCCCCCAGGACATCATCGGTCCTTGCCTCGCTCTCGCTCTCTCCTCCCCTTGGAGACCTAGGACGAAGACCCGGAGAAAGGAAACGGGAGGAGAGAGAGAGTCGCAGAAGCAGCCACGACGGCAAAGGCAAGTTCGCCGAGGCGAGGGGGCAGGAGGAGGAGGAGGAGGAGGACGTGCCTTCATTTGTTTCAAAGAGTACGTGCGCGCGGGTGGGTGGTTACGTCACGCGCGCTCTCTCTCTCACTCTCGCGCGCGCCGGTCGCCATGGCAACCCCTCCCGGGCGGCTGCTGCCAAGAGGGGATTTCCTATGTTGTCGGTTTAAGGACCAGAGGAGGACCCCGCGTGTCCTCCCTCTACCTCCTCCTCCCGTTCGGTTTTCCTCTCTCTCTCTTACTCTCTACGTCTGTCCTTCTTCTCTCTCTCTCTCCGTTTCCACCCGCGCACGTCTCTGTCTTTCCCCTGGGCTTCTTCCTCTCCCCGTCGCAGCTTGCTTATGGCTTTTGACTGCTCGCTGGATATGCAGGACAACGGCTCGGCTGAGCGGAATTTATTGGTTCCTCCTTCTTTGATCCTGGAACGCGCGCTCCGGGAAAGCGTGCTCGAGACTCTCTTTTCACGAGCGCGCGAGGGAGTGCTATATCTCGCTTTTTCCTTTTCTCTCTCCCTCTTCCACTCTCTCTCTCTCTCTCTCTCTCTCTCTCTCTCTCTCTCTCTCTCCTGAGCTTTGTCTCGACTGACGGCAGAGAGAAGGTTCCCGCGTACGTGTGTGTGCGCGCACCCGGGAGTCGTCGAATGGCAATTTCGATTTTCGAAAAATTTCAGATACGAGAGTTTGCGAGAATTTAAGGAATAAGTATAGCGTTAGCTTAGCGATTATTGCAGTTAATTTTAAGATAAAAGTAAGTAAGAGTTATTTTCGAGGAAAAGTACAATGCTTTGTCCATATCTGTCTCGAATATAGAGAAAGTATTAAAAATGCACTAAAAAGGGAACAAAGGGAACAGAGAGGGAGCTGGCTTTTATGATGCAAAGGCGTATTCTTTTCCAAAAGAGTGGATACATTGTTGCTACAAAAGAAATTTCCCGCCCTTCATCCCCCAAAGAAACACTTCCTTACTAAAAGAAAATAAAATAGCCCTCTGCACTCAGTTCCCTCCCCTGGAGAAATCAATGCTTAACATTTAAAATTCGCCTTCTCTCCCATTGTTTTATTACGCTTCAAAACTGGACACCGCTCACCCACTTCTCCGCGAAACTTTCCTTCGCATATAATACTTTCCATGCGCGTGTGCGATCCATAAAGGAAAGTTCGCTCAGCGAGTGTAAGCAGAAGCGGCAGGCAGCCTTCTTCTCCGCCGCCGCCGCCGCCGCCGCCGCGCCTTCATTTTCACTGTACTCGACGTCGTCGACGACGACATGGGCTTACTCCGAACGGGCTTTTCGAGAGGATATTTCGTAGCCCCCGGGCAATACTCGTACGCGCGCGCAGCGTATGTCGTAGAGGAGAGGGCTGTGTCGTTCCCCGACGCTGCAACAAGCATCTTTCAACTTCCGTATACTCGCGACGCTGCTGCTCCTGCTGGTTGTGCCATTTATTACCCAAGGTTTTGGTTGTTACTTTGTCTTTTTCTTTGGGTTTTAGTTATGGGTTTAAACTGTTATTGTTAGTGAGATGTTTATGATGCTTTTGGTTATTATTTGAACAATATTTTATCAAGTTTTTGGATATGGTATTAGTGTTGAAACTATAGTGTTGAAATATAAACGAATTCTCAAAATAACTACCTTAATTTGGACATGAGTTATTCATCGTCGATTAAATAAGTAGTTTTCAAAATAATACTTTTTCATAATAATATATCTTTCCATGAATTCAATATAACCGAAATAGTTGATTGGCATATAAATATTATTTCATGCACTTTGACGAAATACAAAACTATTGCATAACTATTATTTATTTATTATCGTTAATGACTCAACCACGAAAATGACACAATTCCCGAGATAAAAACACTCTGACACACGAAATATCGAGAGCAATGTTTGCCCGTGTTTTCCGCGGTAAGCCTTCGAAATTAATTTGCAGATACCTAAGCAAGGCCTAGGGCGACGCAACGCGCGCTTGTAGAGCGGAGAAGAGAGAGACACCCCATTTCTACTCTTGCAGTCAATAAGGACTACTACCGTGCGAAGCAGTTTCAAACTCCTCTTTCCGCCCCGATATATAGAAGCGCACTCGAGTCGACGTCTTCACCTCCTTTTCCTCTCTCGTTCACTCTATCTCGGCGCGCGCTTTTTTGTCATCCGTTATCTCGTTATTTCAGAGGATTCGCGATGCTCACGAATAAAAATGTAATGTTATTGGCCTTTTCTCGTGAAATGACGTATTCGAGTTTCATGGAAATAATTCTAGTATAGTATACAATTTTTTTGAGTTTTATGTTAGATGTTTTTGTGGTCGTAACGTTTGTACATCAAAGTATTAAATTATTTGGATTCAAGAGATTTTTTTATCAAACTTATTGTTCGATCTAGAAAATAACTTTTTTATGTGGTTTCTGTCTTGTCGACTTTCAAAGATATGGTTTATAAGTCAAACATCCAAATGAATTATGTGAAAATTCAATGAATAAGTTGCGAATAAAATTAAAAAAACTACGATTTATGAAAAAAAAACTTTCTACTTAAATAGTTTCAAAATGTTATTACTCCCTTTATCAAAAAAATTTCACAAGCACTTGACTTATCCAAAACTCTAAGATGCAACCAAACAATAAATTCCTCAATCAACAAATTCATTTATCCCTTTGTATACCATAATTAAAACTCCGTAACTTCCGTCCACCTGCACTCACCTCCTTACCACCATGAATCCGAAAACTCGGAACCTTCGCTCTCACCGCGCCCAATTAGTACCCCGAAATCCCGTAACGTTCGATGTTTTAAGTTCGCTCGCAGCTCGCTCTCTCCTGTAGATTTCTCCACGTCGTTGTCGAATGAAATTTCCATCGGGTCGAAAGTTCGCGCTCGCTAGCACGTATACAGAGAGAGAGAGAGGAGAGCGAGAGAGCTTTCCCTCCCTTCTAGAGGAAGACAGAGAGGCACATACGGCTGGCTGGGCTTGCCAAAACCAGCTCGGCTCTTCCTTACACGCTGCCTCTCTCCCCATCTCTCTCGCTCTCTCTCTCTCTCTGGGGGGCGCACGTATATAGTGGAAGCTCGTTGGCTGTGCCTTCATCTCTCGAAGGCGCAGCGCGCTCGAGAGACGTACATAAGACCCCAAAGGGTCTCTCTATCTCGGCCTCGCTCGCGTTCTACCTCTCTCCTTCTCTGTCTTTCTCTTTACGTCCCGGATTCGCTTCTGTCCGACTCTCCGTATTGGGTTCTCGTCTCTCTCCTTCTCTCTCGAGCTGCTGGCTCGACAAGCGGAGCGACTTTGAATTGCTTGCCGGTGGCTTAGCTGCGCGCGCGCTCGCGTCTTCTGCAGACTCGGGAGTTCGCGAGGCCTCTCTCGCGTCCCTCAGCGGAAGAGAAAGAGAGAGGAGGCAAGAGAAGCTCGCGCCAATTTGCGCCAATTTACGTACATACGGCATTGCCCCTTTAGAAATCCCGGGCGCGCACGCTCTCATGCGAATTCACGCACTCTGGGCGCACGCGCGTGGAGCATATATATATGCGCGTCTGGGTGAGCATTCGAGTTATTCGCTCGCGTGCGGTATTGTTCTTTATTTTCGCTGGATTATTGTTCTCCGAGCGAGCGAGCGAGCGCGCTTTCGTTATTTCCGCGAAATATAATATCTGAGGGAAGTTCGCCGAGAGCGGCGGCAGACCGGAAGGCGCGTATATATGTGTGCGCGAATGCTATGGGGTTCTTTTTGATGGCGCGTGCGCGCGCGTATGGTCCTCGAAGGGAATTTGCAAAAAATGGAGAATGTCTCTGTGCAAGCACGCAGGCGAGGTTTGAGGAAAGTGAGTAGAACGTGTGTTGTAGTGTTGGTTAGATATATAAAAGGTAATTTTAATGGCTAGTTTTTGTATGAAGGTTTGTATATTTTTAAATGTTATGACAGTGTATTAATTTGTCTATGGTATACTATTAGAAATTAGTCATATGATAGATATACTTAGTAGAGAAATTGCAACTGTAAAGATATATATGAAATGTAATATCAAAATTGTATAATAATCTGAAATTTATTTTTAAATTATTTAAAATCTTCCTGTGTATTATAAGCTCGAGTTTTACAACTATTTCTTTTGTATTAAAAGAACATGAAAAATTCACACTATATACTTTTCATATGATAGTTATAACATAAAGCCCTAAAATAAAAAAAAAGTTATAACATTGAATCTTTAGGCTGCCACACATTTTTCGTCAAAAATGGTCTTTTTGAAAAAATTGATGCGTTAAAATTAATTACGAGATTGCGCATAAGATGGAATTTTGACTTTTTCCGTAGCCCCAAAAGTGTTAGTCTAAAGGTTAAATGAGTTTATTATAATATTATAGTTATTGTACTATTATTTATTAAATCTGACGTTATTAGTAATCAAAATAGTCGAAATAAGTATCATTAATTTTAAAAATGATAATTAACGTGTTATTTTCGATAAAGGTTCGTCAAACCCAGCTCATTCTATTTTATCAACCCACTAAACTGTAGTTGAACCCATACCACTACACTAAGATCCGAACGAATTTACAGAAACCAATTAACCGTTACTACACTTGTAAAGAAACGGTCAACAAAGTCCCGGCATCCTCCCGCTCATCCCTTTACCAAACTCGCGAAATCCCGGCAATCGAAGAGTACACACACTCTCTCCTCCCGTATAGCAAAGCCTCCCCGTAAATTTGTCTTTAAGCGTCGGTTAATCCGTGCGAATTAAGCGGCCATTATCCCGGCACACTCGCTGGGGCTCATCTGCGCTCAATGAAAAATGAACGAAAACACACAGCGCATCGGTCGCGTTTCGGTCAGCTCGAATGAGAAGTCCAGTCGCGAGTCCTCGTCACACTCTAGCCATAAATCAGCCGCTCTCACTCGAGTGTGCGTATGTGCAGTGCTATGTGTGTCTACCGTAGGGCCGTTTATTTTGGGCCCGGCCTTCCGGTCGCGCGCGTGCGCGGTCAGCGCACCCCGAAAAACCGGATTCCCCGTACCCACTGACCTACCTGGACGCTACGGGCGCGGTCACTCCCACTTTTGGCGCGCGACACGCGACAGCGAGCGAACGCGCGGAGGATGATTTATCGTTTTTGGAAGGTGGCTGGCTATGTGTACGCAACAAATTTCTCAAACGCGTGCTCGCGCCCAGGAAGGACGAGCTGACCGGTAGTGAACCTGTCTTGGCGTTTATCGGGCCAAGTGCAGGAAGCTGGTTTTCCGCGCCGGCAAACAATGTTTGAGGCTGTGTTATGAATTTGTAATTGACTCGGCGAGTTTTGATTAATGTGGAGAGAATTTGCCGAGATCGAGTTTGGCGAGTGGACAGTGCAAGCGGCGAGCTGGAGGATAATAATTTGTGTGTTTGCTGTCTGGGATGTTAGTGGTTTTCTCTGTCGTTAATGAAGATTGTATAGTGCATAATTTATTTTTAATAAAAACATATATGTATTGATCGATGATACTCTGATTAATTAATAGGTAATTCTGATGATGAATGTACGATCCTCAATACATTTCTAATATACTTAAAGGAATTATCGATTTACTAACGAATACATAAATTTTCGTTAATATTAAAACACACTTAATAAAATGATTAGATGCATTTTTCATCAACTTCCGCATCCATCTCTATTCCAGCTAGCCAATACAGCCTCTAAATAAATTAAGTAATTGCCGTTTCTCAAACACAGCCGGCAGCCAAGTCTCCGACCCCCGCATTAGCATTTTTACCGGCGCCGCACTTGCGTATTAATGCCGGGAAACGTAATTGTTCGTGCTCGATCTAATTATTCATAAATGTTAGTCAATTCAGTCGCACACGCCAACAAGTTTCCGACGCACTTCCCAACAAAGATACATTATACCGGCCGGCCGAGCTGGCCCATTGTCTGGCTCGCAAGGAAATCGCGTTATTCACGGTCAAGTGAGGCCGGACTGACCAGCGGTCAACTGCCTCACGGTGGGAGGTCCTTATGCTACCCTCGTCTCCTTCCTTCAGACGCATTCGCTCTCTGGCTCGCCCGCCCTTCCTTCCGGTGTCCGCGTCAGGCACAATTGAGTCGCGTCCAAAACACGCGCGCGAGCGCAGGGGTGGAGAGAGAGGCTGACTGACCGACCTTTCTAAAATGGCGCGAGGCCATTTTTGCTCTCTCTTTCTCGCTCGTTCTCAGGGTGGGAGACAGAGAAAGAGAGTGTGACCCCCTCGAGAGGCGAGCGACGGCTAATCGAATTCCGCCGACGGTTCTGGAAGCGATGGTGGATAAGTGACTTGGCCCTTTTTGACTTATTGGTTTTTTTTTCGCTGGGTGAGGGGGTGCGCCAGGGGAGAGAGAGAGAGAATTCGTGACAACGTTGAGATAAATTCGGAGGGAGCGTTAGGGTAAATTGGGGAACGTGAAGCGCTACGATGGCTGGAGGAAATTTTGTAATATATTCGTAGTCAATGTTGAAATAATAATATGGCTCTTCTTCCGCATTCAAATTGGAAAATTAAAAAGTTTTGTGAAATTTTAGAATAGGTACATGTACCAAGAGGAATATGATATAAGTAATATAGTTAACATTATTTTGAGCATTTAATAATATATTATTAAGTGATATCATGGTTTTAAAGGGTCAACTTCATACTGTTCTTGCATACACTCTACGTATCGTTATAAAAATTCATTAAAATTTATACGTTAATATTTTTCAATAAGATATGTCAAAAGTATAAGAGTAATATTTTTAGATGAATAGAAACTTCCAAAGAATACTACTTATTGATGAACCAGATATTCAATTTTACCATACATTAAATTTTACTAAAAGCATAACCACCCATAAACCCGAAATTATTCGCCGCGAATAAAATTGTTTCAACCTAAACTATCGTCGTCCGCCGTTAAAATTCCTACAGCTCTTTACAGCCTAATTCAAATTCCACGGGAGCACTTTTAAAACGCCGGCGTAAAAATCTCCGAAGTGAGCCCTGACTACCCGCAGCCCCGAGATTACACGACGCGTCTTTATCGACATTGAAAACTTCGTCGCTCGTCTGCTGCATATATTACATAATTGAAAATTATCCACGTAATTTCGTACAAACGTATCAATAAATCCAACCGAAAGTTTTAACTCCCTTCTATACGCTCGCTCGCTCGGCCGTATAAAACTCTCTTTTCTCTTGCGCGCTCTTCTCCATAAACCTCGTCCTCCCGGCATCAAAATAAAGTGTCCGCGCCCTGCGCGCGCCAACTCCGCGAAAGTATTCTCTCGAAGACTCTTTAATCTATATACATATACTCGTGTGCCACGCGGATGCACCTCAGCGGGATATTAAAATATCTTTGTCATAAGTAAGTGGCCGCGCGCGCGCGCGCGCGTGCGCACGAAATAAAACCGGGCTTTATCGTCGGCAATAAGAATTTTCGCTCCGCTTGATACGCGTGTGTATACACCTAGCCGTCTTCCCTTTTTAACGCGCGCGCGAGCGAGTTTTATCGCCGCGTTCGATCGCGCTGATATTACTTTCGCATTACGGCCAAGTGCTCGATTACACACGCGAAATGCGCGAATTTCCATCAGCTTGGAGAGTTATAATGGACGCGAGCGTGTACGCGGAATTTACGTGATTCGAGGATGCGCGCGACCTCCTCTTCTATCGGGATTCCGAGCGTCCTTGTCGCGACGACATTGTTGGATTTTGCAGCGGAGAAGAATGGCCGGATGAGATAGAGAGAGGGAGAGAGAGCGGATGTTTTACGAGCGAAAAGTAGTACTGAGGAATTTCGCGCACTAGTTGATGAAAAGGACGGGCAGAGGGAGTAGAGGGAGAAAGATATAATGGTATGAGGAGTGAGGATTCCGAAGGATTTAATTTTATTGGAGAAAGGTTTAGTATGATTTTCTGGATGTACTTTTGATTAAACGGGAAATTGTTGTTCTAAATCTTGGAAAATGATGTATAATAGTTGTACAAGTCAGTGCGGATAACAGACAACATTTTCTCATCTCGTGGTTTGTATTATTACTTTTTCTATTTTACAATACTATTTACTTATTTAAAACAGACAATCATTGCATTATTATAGTACACCATCATTTTTATTTTGCTTAAAATTTCGATACGTATTATGTAATCAATGAAATTTTTCAGCACTCCGAACAACCAAGAAAAACAAAGTGCAGAGCAACAATTGCAACTTGTTGCTCTAAGAAACCTCTATACTACTACCCTTCCGCAGTACCTACGTCATAAGCCATCTTCCCATCCAAATTTAAATAATTCAGCGCGACTACAAAATAACCTCTAATCATACTTCATCCACGCAATTTCCCATCTCCTCATCCTCCCACGCCATCCCTCTTTACAACGCAAATGCATCGTCAACAAGCCCTTCCCGGCATACATGCATGCGCCAGCAGCCTCGAAAATTGCACTCACCGTCATCCCGCTTTCCGGAATCCTCTGCCGCCTCCTCTCTCGCTACCCGGAAAAACACGCAGCGGTGGTAGCAGCAGCAGCAGCAGCAGCAGCATCCTGAGCTCCGGCGGAGATGTTGTCAAGGCAGCGTCGATCGGACGACTAAGGAACGAGCGCACGAGCAAACGAGTTGAAAAGGGTTAACATATTCAGGAATATGAGACGAGCGTGCATACGCGAGCGCGTTAGTTAGGGGCCCGTAGCATATCTGTGTGTGTGTGAGTATGTGTGTTAGAGCATGTGTGGTGGTAGAGGCGCAGGTCACGGAAGGGCCCCAGGTGGGGTCTCCACCTAGCTCTCGCTTGCGCTGCGTGAGTCTGCGTGGATGTGGGTCGTATGCAAAAGGGAGGAGGTACGAGAGAGGGAGAGCGACACAAAGTCGCGCTCGCGTTGGCTGCGACAGTTTCGAACATAAGCATAATTGAACAGTAATTTATGCACGCGAGAGAATTTCGTTGACTTTTTACGTTTTGGTTTTGGCGTAAGTAATATTCAAGAGAATTGAAAAATCAATTTTTATTTATTTATTGTAATGTATTGCAAACTTTGTTGTTTATTAAAGTGTAATTTCGTTTCCTCAACTTGAATGAAGTGTTCGTGATTCATGAGCATAAGTGAAATTAGAGACATAAGTAAAGATAACCAATTATTTTGAATCCACCACGACATTCCAAACACTTTAGGCAAGATAATTCAATCTTCTCAAAATAATTTTAGGAATAATCACAGCATTCTCGAATTTTTATATTTCTATAGTACTTCTAAAAATAGACATATCACGCGAGAGACAGTAATCCTTAAAATGATATATTAAAACATTTACTTTACTCAGGAAACCCACTTTTAGCGGCATTACACTTAACGAAGCGACAGGATTATATGAAACAAATTTCGAACCCTTCTAGCCCCGTCGTAAGCATGTACATGGGGATGTTTCCCAATAAAACACTCGCTCTTTCTCTCTCGCTCGTTCCTGACTTCGAGTGCAATGACAGTTTCGACCCCGCCGATCTTTTCTCTCGCCGCCGCGGTATTTACGTATACCTGCGCTCTGGCAACTCAATGGGGTATAGTCGCGCACCGTATGTCCCTGATCCGGGAGTCTATATGTTGCGGATCGGGTAATGCGATTTTTATATGCGCCCCGCCGAACGTATAGCCGTCGCCGATAATTAATGATCCTCGCGGCTTTCAGAATGTTTTATGTGTATATGAACACGCGGGATTCGGTTGTGGTAATTATTTGCAGGCAACGAGAACGTTGTTAATGGTGCGCGCGGACTTTTGGCGGATCCGAGGAGGAAAGTCGCGTTAAGGAGCCAGTTAATGGATCGGCGTTAATTGGATGCGACGATCGAACGCTCGTTACGTCTGATTGTGAAGTGGGAGAGTGTCAGTCGCGACGGTGAGATGTTTATAGGTGCGGGGTTATGAAGTGGCTAAGTTTCGCGGGTTCGAGTCCTTAAATTGATTAGGTGATTGTTTTACACTGTCTTTTATGGAATTTACACCTTTTCGTGTTTTAATGCGTTATATTTGAATGACCTATTCTTTATTATTACATAACAGCTATTAGAACATTATTGTTTCATATTAAATATACACTGTTATTCTGTGAAAATCTCTTGATTCATTTTGCGATACGTATAAGAACAAAAACTTAACAGTAAAGTTGTATTTATAAAATGTGTCATGCTTTTTAGTGTTGTTATTCAATCTATTTTCACCCTAAATATAAGGAAAATTGGATGATTTACGCTGTATATATTCCATCGTTATCGTATAATATTCAAATACATTCACATTTATTCCTATATAGACACCATTTTCATCTTCATCTTCAACAAACGCCCATCAGCCGTCAAATTCTCAATCTTTTGTACACGTCCCAAGCTATCTTTCTCTCACAAGTCAACGTACGATTCACTCTTAATATATTCGTGTACGCGGGCGCTTACACGTCACACGCACACACTCTACTCCATACTACATACTCTATAACTCGCTAGCGAGCGAAAAACCACCGGGGCAGATGCGAAATTCCTCTTAGTTAAGACGTCACTCGGGCCGACAATGCGGTCAGCCATGCATGCTTCGCACCTCGCATTATGCCCCGCGCCTAAAATTCAGATCTTTATCACGACTAGAGAGAGAGAGAGAGGCACTCGATGGGCCCGCCGCTCGCGGCCCGCTGATTCGGAGGAGATAGAGCTCGAGGGCTCTTCACGCGAACGAGTTGCGTGAGCGCGATTTTCGGCCGACTGCTCTTTATGTCGGGCTTTTCGGGGTGCTGTCGCCGGTGGGTTGGAGTGAAATCCCAATTATCGCGATTGTGCGAGCGGCGGTAGGCTGCGAGTGGCTGTGGTGGGTTTATTGCTTATTTGCGAATTTGAAAATCAGCGGGTTTTGGATGGAATATATTTTTTATTTCATTCAGAGCAGTATCTCAGTACGTAATAATGAGATTGGCGGAACGAAAGACCATTTTATTTGATGGAGCTATGCGTAATTTTCCGACGAATTACCAATTGATAGGGAATTCTTGCACCTATGCATGAATTGAGGTTTCTAGAAATGTCAGTTGAAATCTCGAAATCTATGTATTCACCTATTATTTCAATGATATTATGCCTTATGATTCTTTTGACACCCTTAGAACCTAGCAACATAATAGCAAGGACTTTTTTAGAAAATGGATATAATAAGGCAACCATTTTTCTCCAAGATTAATTAAATTTAATCAAACTATAAAAATAGCATTAACATGTTTTATCAAAAGTATTATAAAAACTCTAAGCATATTTAATAAATTTTACTAAATACTTTTGTGTATTCAAGTTTTTTGTTATATGCATTTAAAACAGATACAATTTATTACCAAACTCACCGTATGGTATCTATTATTCACAAAGCCACCGTAATGTGTATGCAAAAACATTCGAAAGATAAAAAACATCCCTTACCTCCTCAAATCAATTAATTGTCATCCGAACAAATCCCCTGATTTATACCCCTCCAAAAAATCGCACCCTCCCGCGAACCTCGAACGTAAAAAATGAATAATCGCTCCCACTATCCAAGCCACACGGACTCTTCGATCGGTCGTTTTTTTCTCATTGTCATCGCATAGACGCGTGCACGCATTTCGGGAAGACGGCGGCGCGTATATTATATACGTACACGCATGCCATCAGGGCGGCGCCGTCGACCCTCTATTAGTCAAAACCGAACACCTTTTCAATAACACTGATTACTTTAATAATGGACAGAATGGCCTCGGGCGCGGTGCCTGGGTGTTAGGTTTTTCCCGATCACAATGGCCCCGAGTTATATACAAATACGAGAGAGCGTGTATCGAAAGAGAGAGAGAGAGAGAGAGAGAGAAAGAGAGGGAGAAAGAGAGGCGGCCCCGAGATACCTAGTTACCCCGGTGTGAAAGAATATTCAAATCGGCGCAACCCTTCTGCGCGAGAGCGGCACCCTTGTATATATATGTGTACACGTGAAAGGACGCGGAGACGTGACGCCCCGACCCTTCGATCGGATTCAATGGGCATCGATATTCAAATTTATTTGACGAAGGTGGCTATACGTGCGCGTATGTATGTATATGTGCTGCCGTTGCTGCTGCTACTGCCTTTTCTCTCTCTCTCTCTCTCTCTCTCGCTCTCGGCTATTTTTTTTTCGCTCCTTTTCCCATCCCTACGTGACCTTCTTTCCTCTCACTCTGGCTTTCGAGATGACGAGAAAACCGTTGCAGGGCGCGACGGATCGAGTTTTTATTGGGGTCGACGTAGTCGTCGTCTTGCTTATATGCATCCCGCGAGTGGAGAGCGAAAGAGAGAGAAAATTTGCATCTTTTTTCAATCCACGCGCCCGCTTTTTTTACGAATCTAGAGCGGAAGTCGACACAGCGGCGGTGGCAGCTGTATGCGACACACACCCAGAGAGTTAGAGGAGTGTCGATACATATATGCCGGATAGGCTGACCGCCTATAAGGATTTTTTAGTGCGTCATCTTGCGCGTGCGGCACACGCCTTATCTCGATCCGATTTCAAACGGGTGGAGCTGCTGATCGAAGGAGGAAGAAACGGTTCGAGTTTATATTATGTATAGTTGAATATTCCGCTGTAATTTGAATAACGGCGTTCTCCGCGCTCCGAGCATCCTTGAATTAATGGAGAGTTTCTTTTAATTGTATCGCGATACGAAGCACTTTTGTTGGTTCGATGAAGGGGTGGATGACAATGTTACGTCGGTTCCAAGGCCTTTTCGGAGATCGAGTGTTAGTGTGTCACTGAAAAACTTAGCGTAATGCTTTTTTATGTATTGTATTGAATATAAATTACAAAAATAAAAATTTTACGAAATTTCACTGTGCCATGAAAATAATTATTTGTAAAACATTATTTTTGATACAATTTTTGTTTAATAAAAAATAAATTATAACAGTTATATCCGATAATGTTGAAATCTTATTGTCTAAATATTAATTGAAAACCTAATTTATCAACTGATTTTTATAAATTATTAAGAGAATTATTATTTTCTTAATTCTAAACCAGTAGACAAAATCAGAGACATGAAGACGAAAACATACCTGGATTTTATGTATATATTACAAAGGGACTAATTCATCAGCTAATTTATTACCCAATTTTACTGCTAATTAAATACACCTAATGGACCTTATAATCGTTCAAAACCAAGAATAGTTCCATTTTCCATCACCCCATCATCGCTCAATAACCTCGCTGAGCATTCCGTCATCCCCAAGACGACGCGTCTCCACTCCACAGCGTCACTAAATATTCCGGCGAGTGATATACACACACCTCCAGCCCGACGAAAGAAAAAGCAAAGCGAGGAGGAAGAAAATAATGACTCTTACGACTCTCTCTCTCTCTCTCACTCTCTTGCCCCACCCCCGCACAGGTTACGGGCGTCGTCGTCGTCGCGAGAAAGTAGTGCGCGCGCGCGTACGAAAGAGAGCGAGAGAGAGAGAACGGCGTCTACGGCCGTGACCCGGTTTTTTCCGAAGCAACAGGTACCTTCTAATTAAGAACACTTAAGAAAACTTCCCTCTTAAAGCCGACGCCTCTCTCTCTCTCTTGCTCCCGCCCGCCCTCGTTTGCCGCGCTGATAACGCCATTATGTTTTAATAAAGCTTCCACGCGCGCCGCTACGACGAGAGAAAATCGTGCTCTTTTTCTCTTCCCTCTCTCTCCCTCGCTCTTTCCTTCCGCATCCTTCTTATGACGCGGCGCCCGCGAGCGTGCGAGAGTTCGTTAAGGAAATCGAGGCGAATATCGTCAGCTGTTGCTGTTGCGCAAGCCTCAACGGGGATTCAACGAACTTGCCTGACTTTTAAAAGGAGTTTTTATGAAGTCCCGTGTTGTTTTGCTCGACACGTACTTTTCAGATCAGAGTTTTAGAATGACGGTGTTATGCAATTATCGTTAAATAGAGGTTGTTATTTTATGGCTTTAGCTTATATTACACCGAAATCATCTAAAACTCATACCCATACTATTATTACCATTATACACATTAGATCCATAGACCTAACGCACCATGCATGCAAAAATCGAACCCATTGTCCAAGCCGCAATAAATCACTCTCTCACGTATCATCAAAGATCATTTTTTACGCGGCAAATATGCATACGCATCTCCATCTCTCCGTCAGCCGCGCAATAAATCTTCCTCGGCTCTCGTCTATCACAATAATTGTTTCTCTCTCTCTTTCTCCCTCTCCCCACACAAGCACCATCAGGCGGTGAAGAAATAATTCATAATATTCGGCAAAAGAGCATTGCTGCGGCATAGCTCCAGCGGCAGCAGCGGAATCCCTCTTCCTCTCTACCCCGAGGGCGGCTGAAGCCCCGCGCCAGGGCAAATTAGAAAGGAATCCTCTCTCTCTCTCCTCTCCCTCCCTCCGTCTTGCACAAAAGCACACCCAGAGCAAGAAGCTCGCCGCCGTCGCTGCTACTCCCTCCCGAAGTTAAAGAGCTTTAGGGGGCATACGTGAGCGCGCGCGCGAGGGAGGCTGTGTGTGTCCGGGGGGTAGCAGCGGCGGCGACGGCGGAGGCAGGGTGGGTGGTGTCCCGGCGGCGGCCATTTTGAACGCATATATCGATTGTTTGGTGGTGGCTGCCGGGCTCTCTCTCTCTCTCTCTCTCCTCCCCCGCCGCTCACCACCCCCCGCGCGAGCAAGCGACGCGCCGGTGGTTCTCCCTTCGAGCTAGCGGAAGCCCCGCGCGCTATTCGTCCTCATCGTATGTGTGTGGGTAAAGGAGAGTATGTGTGTGAGTCTGGTGTGCTGGAACGACGTATATATAGAGGGTTGCGGGAACGCCAGGAGTTGGAAAACAACTCGAAATTTGGCCGTAGGGCGACACTTATTATCCATCATGCTGTAACACGGTTTAGTTTAACAAAAGAGGAAGGCGGAGGGTTGAAGGTTTTTTTTTGTATCGGGATTGGGGAAAATTGATGGAGTTGTGGAGAGTTTGAAGTTTGTTAATTGTTGAAATTATGGTAACACGATCGGTTATTGAAATACCTTAACGGGGATGATTATATATATATATTATATCAAAATAATTATGTGTTTATTATATCAAAATATAGGCAAATGATTTATTTTGATATTAATAATTATCTGCTAAATATTTAGAAATATAATGGCACTATTATTTTTTTAACAATTTTTTTTTAATCCTAATGGAAAAATACATAAATAAACTTCTTTCCAGCAGTACAATGAAAAAAAGAGGACGTAATTCGTTAAAAACTTTTCAATAACCCATAAAGAAGGAAGCTAGTAGCGGGATGCATTCATCATAACCATAAAAAAGGCATTCGATACTTAACATGAAAGTAACGTTACCCAACACCTCCGCCTTTACGTTTCGTTTTCATATAGCCGCGCCGTAAGAAAAGTAAGGAGCCTGAAATTTTAGAGTTGCAGTACGCACTGTAAATGTACATTCTCGTTCTCGTTTCTCCGTTCATTCCCGTTTTCAATATTATATTTAGAGGATTATTATTATTATCGTAAAAAGTATTAGTACTTTATTATAATAAAAAAAAATCTTACGTTTAATATTCGACGTTTGCTTTCAAATGCGAAATAAAATTCTTATTTATAATATAAAGTTTATCATTTTTTTATCCTTATTTATTTATGCTTAAAGTAGCACTAATTCTGTTTTTCTTTTTTTTTAATTTTTTTAGAAACTTATAGAACTAACCATAGCTCTTCGATATAATTTTCTTAAATTACATTATAATAAAATAATCAAACATCTACTGCAATATTATTTTATCTACAAAAAGTGTACTCTTCCAATGAAAAAATTTATCACCGTACCCTTAACCACTCACATTCCTCATTCCCCACACTTCACGCAAAAATTCACCAACCCGCCCAGCGCCCATCGCATACATCACCGTCACGACGTGCGCCACGCGCCTTTCCATTTCCCCGTCTTACCGGCCCGGTGCACCTGACCCGAGGTCAGGGACCCCCGCTTCCTCTACTCCCCCCAACTGGCTATATAGCTAACTCATATAGCCGCGCACACACACTGGCGACTACAACCTACCCCTAAAATCGGCTTAGAACCGCCCCTCCCCCGCGCCAGCCAATCCTCGCGCGCTGACCCTCGCTACTGCGCAGGACCGTCAGTGGGGGGCGCTGATGCCGCAGTGGCCGCCCCGCGCACGTATATGTAGAGGGAGAGTGGACATGGGGGATGCGCGAGTATAGGGGAACTGACCTTCTTTTTTGGGGTGAGGCGCCGGCTGAGCGTGGATGTGCGAGGGGTTGCCTACGCGCAGGGGCTGGCTGCGTTGGGGGCTCCAGTGGAGTTGCGTTTTATGCTTTCGACGCTTGTGGAATAAAAAGGTTTGAGC
>JAPYZO010001806.1:0-26430 GCA_030522905.1 Torymus flavipes
TCAAGAAGCTTTTCTTTGTAAATATGCAAATAGTTATTGCAATATAACTCTATATGGGGATCACGACGAGAAAATGACGCGTTCTCAAAACAAGCAAAGATTACGCCCATAAAAAAGCCATTAAGACTCACTTCATTCACCAAACACCGCCACGATTAATTACCCTAACAACCCCACGATCAACCCCCGCTTAAATTGGGCCAACAGAGAGCACCCACAGCCGGATAAAAATTCATAATCTCCCATCCCCCGAAATCAAGGCGGCACGCCGCCTGCAAACTAATTCCTCCTCGTTCTCTCCGCCGCGCATACCCGCGAAAAATGCACTTAACGCGCGCTTGCCTTCCCTATATATATACACGCACCCTACTCTCGCTCTGGAAACCTGTAGCTTCGCAAAAGAGAGTCACCAAAGTCGGCGGTTCATTATAAGTTTCGCGGGTGAAAGTGGCGCGCGAGCGCTTGCTCTTGCTTATAACGCTCGCTCGCGGAGGGAGCGAGAGAGAGAGGAAGGAAAAAAAAGGAGGGAGCGAGGTAAGAAACCCGTCGATTGTAAGACTTTCCCTCTCTCTTCGCTCGCGAGCGCGCGGGAGGAAAATGATACGCCCGGAAAGCCGCTGCTCGCAGCTTAAAGGGGAAGTTTCGCGCTCGCGCGCCCAAAGTATAAAGTTCGCCGGCTTCTTTCCCGCGCCTATCTTCCACACAGCCCCTCGCGCCTGTACGCGCTCCTTGATACACGTGCGCGCGGAGGCTTTTTTCCTCATTATTATTATTATTATTTCCGCAGGCACCGCTGGGCTGGCGCACCGCCAACTAGGTGAAAAGTGCAGAAAGTGTAAGTCGCGCCGCGGTACAGAGAGAGAGAGAGACTCCTTACAGCCTCGTCGTCGTCGCGACGCGATTTACGGCGGCGCGACTTTTATTCAAATTATCGTCGGCTCGTTTTCACTCTCTCTCTCTCTCTTTCCCTCCGTCGCTCTTTTCCGAGCAAGGCTCGCTCCTACCGAAGTGCTTATCTTTTTTTATTTTTGCTTCTTTTACAGCGAGGGTGTAACGGGCGCGTGCGAGGCATTATGTCTAGAGGTGCGTGTACTTTTTATTTTCCGATGGAGGAGAGAAGGGAGGATGTGGAAGCCGATATTTTTCGAAATGTTCGGAATTTTTCATTTCAGTTTTCCGATATACGCCGGAAATACCGAAGATTGCTGTAAGACTGGAGAGGTGTATTGCAATATCGAAATTCCGGGCGTTTAGCGAAAAATGTGTATTATTATAGATACACGGGTGTTTCGCGTTGTTATTGCATGTTTATGAAATTCTGAAAAAGTTGGATATAAATAAATTAAGTTGACGGAACGATCTCTGAACTTTTTTCAATAAATAAAAAATACAAATTACTTTTACAAGGTTAGTCTAATATCGATACACCTAATCTTATAACATCAGTAAGCAAAATTGCACTCAACTGTACTGAAAGTTATAGTAATATAATAATATCAGTGTTATATAGAATAATACAGTATTTTACTAAAAAATGTGAAAATGTAAAACTCGTTTAATAATTATTATTCACATTTTCCCTGCGTGGATGTTTACAACTGCAACACGCTAAGTAAATATAAACAATTAACACTCTCTTCTACCTTAAAGAACGAATTAAATGCAGTAAGCCAAACAAATGACATATTTCCCGTAATAAAACTAAATGAAAAAACAAATTCAGCCCACCGCGAGCCATTAAAATCATAATCCCTGAATAAACCTTTTAAAAAGCCATCCAGCACGGCAGCAGCGCATTTCAGATACAAATTTTATCGACGAAAGCTCTCGCTCTCTCTCTCTCTCTCTCTCTCTCTCTCTCTCTCTCTCTCTCTCTCTCTCTCTCTCTCTCTCTCTCTCTCTCTCTCTCTCTCTCCCACACTCTTTGCATGAACGAAGAAACCGCGCAAGTAAAAGCCGTCGGCAGGGGCGCACTGAATAAAGAAGCGAAGAAGAGAGAAAGAGAGGGAGAGAGCAAAAAAATCGAAACCACAGCAGCGGTTGCGGCGCTTGCACTCTCGCTCACGCGATAATTACCAGCGGGTGAAAGTCGTCGTCGTCGTCGTCGTCGACTCATGCTACCCTCTTTTTTGCCTCTCTCTCTTTCTCTCGTCTTCTCTCTCTCTCTCTCATTTTCCCGCGACGCATTTACGTTTCGTTTAACGGCTCAACTTCTCTCGGAGGGTTTTCCCCGCCGCCGCCGTCGTTGTCGTTGCACTTTCTCCGCTGCTCTCCTTTTCTTCCCTCCTTCACTTTTGTCTCGCCCCGCGCGAGCGCGAGTTCCTTAACTCGGTAAAAGATGATTAATTGGATCAGTGGTGGATTGGATTTTCCGCCGTCGACGTCGTCGCCGTCTTCCTTTTTCTTTGTTGTGGCGTCGCTGCCGCGGAGGTGATAGAGAGAGAGGGACGTAGACGACGACAATTGATCGGTTTGATCGTTTTAATTAAGCGCTTGATCGGATTGCGCGCTGATTTCTAATTACGCGCTGCATGCTTTTTAGAGGGAGCTCGTCTATTTGTGGATTGCCTTCGGCGAAATTTTTTTTCGAAAAGCGCCTTGATTTTTCGCTTGTTCTTTTTTTCGGGTAATGCTAGAAGTTTATTTATAGCCTTTTTCGAGTCGTAAGTACGCATTTACCCTGTACCACTGTATACACATGCAAGATTTTGCATTTATGTTAATACCATTTTTTGATACCATACACCCACCGTACCTCCGCTCTCTAAATCTTCCAAATCCTCTAAACCATTCCACCCCCCACAAAGAGCCTCTATACCTTCCCTCCGCCCCGAAAACCGCTAAAAACCCTCTCCCCCCTCACCCACACACTCCCACACATCCTCCTCCACTACCTCCTCTCTCGCCGTCTAATCTCCTTTCCGAGACTCGACCTCCGTTCGCTCTCTCTCCCTCTCTCCCTCTCTCTCTCTCTTCATTGATATGCTCCGCTTCTCCTTTGAGGCTCCTGCGGCGCCATTGGCTCGTCGTATAATCTCGCGAGCAAGTTGGATTGCCTAGCCGCAGGAGAGCCCCAGGCCCGCGCGCCTTGATGATGAGGCCACGGCATGCTCGCGCGGCTGGCCCAGGGCTCGACGGTTCGATCGATACGGCAGATGCCTGCGCAGCGCGCATGCTCAGCTCTCTCAGCTCACTCACCCCCCGAGTCCCGCTGGCGCGCGCCGGCTTCCGGTCCGCCCTGACAGAGGCCGCTACCGGCTGCTTCCAACAGAGAGCTTAGATGCCTTGCCGAGAAGTCGGAGAGAGGTTTTTGTAGGGTGGATGTGTGTGTCGTTAGGTGGTTGGTAAGGCGACGAACGTGGATTTCGTTTTTCGTGGGTGGAAGAATTATGACGGTGGCGTGTAGTTGTTGGGTAGATAATTTTTTTAGATAAATTGTTGATGTTTGGTACAGGAATTATTGTTGATTTAGATTTATTAGTTCATATTCTAAAGTAACTATATCATTTTATAATTATTAAATTCGTTTGTTCGTCATTTCGTCGAGAAACTATCAAAATATAGTTATTAAGGCATCTGATATTACAAACAAAGGATATTTCAGCCTTAAATTGTTCATCTATAACGACAGAAATAAATAAATAACTGAATTTCATTGCGATACAAGTTGAAAAAACCTTTAGTCTGACTTATCTGATAGTGTTGAGTATAAAACGAGTGGCAGCAATCACAGCCACGGCGAATCACCAGTGATATATAAGTACAATCACTCCGCGATATTGTCCAGATAAGAAAGATTGCGAAAAGCTACGCAATTTAGATGATGAAATTCAAAATCCAAAATCAAGGTGGTACCTCGGACTTTTCAAAATTCTTCAAACACGACGAACCTACATCTTAATGGCGATAGAAATACAGTATTATCGAGAAAAACGTTATACTGTTATGCTAATAGCGCAAATAATCCCCTACATAAAACCGATGTTATCTTAAATATTTAATTTGCAAATACAGCTTCGTCTATTGTTACTTGGAACATTGACTTTGAAATGTTTCCGGCAGTTACTGCTCAGAAAGATGTATATTACACGTTCACATGTACAGATTAAAACTTTGATTTTCCCAATTTTGATTCTACTTCGTGTTTTGAACTGTAAAACAATAATAATATGACAAAAGTATCATAACTCCTACACGCGCAGTAATGTCAAGTATAAATGATGATAACAATTAATTATTCTACACGAGCATACATTTGCTAACTCTGTTATCTTTATTATTGTCTTTTTGATTGGCAAAATTGCTGGAAGAATTAAAATTAGATCTTTTATGCTTTGCAGAATGCAAAAATTAATTGAAAATTGCCCTCTTTCTGGTTTCCCTTTTGCTTTTGCCCCGCGCGTATATATATATATATATATATATATATACTTCGCTCGTGATACTCGCGCAGTGCGCGCAAGCCGTAGGAAGGGCTTACGCTGCAGAGAAAAGTCTTCCGTCTTCGTTGAGATGAAATTGTGCAGTTCCAAGTTCGCGGCAGGCACTCACTTAATGAATGGAAAAGTAATACGCCTTTTAGGAGAGGCAAAATAACTTTCCCGGAATCGAGATAAATATTTTACCATCAAAATGTGCTTCGAATGAATAACGTTGCGATTAGTGTGATGTAATTATAATAAATGAAAGAGAGCATTTCGTAGCAGTGTTGTATTTTTCTTTGCATTGGGAAGGATTTCCACAAAAGAATTAATATGAATATAACACCATTCAGTTGTACAAGTATAATTGAAATTTCTACTATACGAAGTGTATAATAAGTAATACAAAAAATTAGTCGTATTAAAACAATACTTCTATTCTATGATAACATTACACATATAGGGACATTTAAACCTCACATACCCCTGCGAGCAGACAACCCCGCGCCCCTATTCGTAGAATAGGTCATAGGCCTCTCTCTTTCTCCCTGCCGCCCGACTAGTGGCTCCCTTCAACCTTCGATACATTATATCACCACATGCTCTCTCATCCCAAACACCCTACATCCCTCGAATCGAATAAAATCATTGCCGACACGATAAAAGCGCAGCGCGGATGGAACGGTGAATCTAAAAGCTCCGAAAAATTCGACGGGGCCTTGTAACCAGTCTAAAGACGTTGGCCTAAAAGCCCGGCCACAGCGGTGGCTCTGTTCAAACAGCCGCTCGGCGCGTAAGAAAAGAAAAGAAGAAAAAGAACCGCAGGATGAGCGAGACGGAAAAAACACACACACACGAGCGCATGTTTTCAGCGCCGGTCCAGTTTTATCGTATTATATACGCCGTGTGTATAATTGCCCGAGCGCGGGCGGGCGGGCGGCTGGCTTTTACGTAAGGATGTTTGCGCATGTGTGTTATCATGAAATACGGCGCTGTTTGTACAATTGTTTGCGCTCACGGCTCCTCGGCTCTCGTATATGCGTGACCGGGGACGACGACGACGTCGGTTGCCTAATGAGCTGGAAGAAAAAACTCTATACGCTCGCGCGCGGTCCCCCCGGAGAGCTTTATTATTTCGGCTACACGCCTGCGCACCACGTGTACACTCGGTACGTGCACACATGGCGTCCGATTTTCAGCTTACCTTGGAATAATTGCCGTTGAGCAAGTACGAGGAAGAGACGAGGGGATTACGAAGATACCGCGGTTATCGCCACGACGCGTTTCGTAAGACGCGAAATCGTGACAGGCGACTGCTGCTGCCGCCGCCGCTGCTGCTGCTGGCGTTGTTTGAAAAAATCCACTCCGCGCGCGCAGTCATCGGTCTATTTACCAACTGCAAGTTTTATTTTATAGCGGTGAGGTTCAGGTTATATATGTATAAGCGCTTTGCGGAAGGCGAGAGAGCCGTAGACGCTTTTTGATTGTCGTAATTGTTTCGAAACACGCCAAGTTATTAATTGTGTTTGATGTTTGTATATGTTCTTAGTTTGCTTTGGTGGTATTATTAGAGGCGTCTGATAAGAAAACAGTGTGTGTGTGTGTGTGTGTGTGTGTGTGTGTGTGGACGGTTTTAGCAGGGAATATTGAAGTGGATCTTTATAATTACATTGGATGGAAATTTGATTGTTGTAATAAAAAGTATATATAATACTATATTGTGTACCTAGGGCGAAAAGTGGGCCTTTTTAGACCAAGTGTGGAGTTTGCAGTACGAGTCGTAGGTGAGCTAGCACGAGCCGAAGGCGAGTGCGTTTTGCAACATATTTTTTGTGACTCATGTATTTATTGTCGGGGTTTTTGAGCCTAAAAAGCAAAGCTAAATTGATTTTTAAATAAAAATAGTATGCTGGATTTATTTTTGAATAAAAAAGTCATGAAAAACCTGCATTCATAAATTTATAGAGGAATAAGTTTAATTTTTGCGATTTTACGGAATTTTAGAGTAGCGGGCAAATAAGGATCCTTATTTGCCCGGCGGGCGCATAACATTTTTTTCGATTATTACAGAATTTTGGAGGATCGGGCAAATAAGGATTCTTATTTGCCCGCTGGTCAAAAATAGCATTTTTTTTATACAACTGGTTCAAAAAAAGTTACTTAAGGACCTCTTTTTAGGTCTAAAAAACGACGAAAATCGTGCATGTGTCACAAAAATAATGTAACGTATGTCAATTTCTCAGAAAATCACGTCAGTACATTTATATTCATAAAATATTTTTCAGGTTAAAATATATTCTTGTTTATAATATTAATTATTTACTTTTACTATTTTTAATGATAATTACATCAACGTGTCTATTCATCACAACTATAACCCTAATACAACAACCATACGACACCAATTCCATTAATACTACGATTTTTCATTTTTTACACTCATCCGCACTAGACCAAAGCCGGATTCATGAGGCGACGACGGACGATTACAGCGAATCAATTCGCCGCACACTCGTAAATCGCATCCTCACAGCCCGTAGCCACCGCAAACCCAACCGAAAACCACCGAAATAAAAAAAAATCCGCGTGAAATCCTAAACAAACACGAAAGGGCGCATGCACACACCTTCGCCTTTAATCGCATATCCCCCTATTGTCGCTTCTCTCGCCTCCTGAAAATTGTCCGAGCAATTTACAATTCTTAAAGGAACCCCGGCTGCTGCAGAGTCTAATCCCCTTTGGCCGAGGCGTCCATCCACGCGCGTGTGCGTCGGAGGAAAACAGGATCACGCGCGACGCGCGCCTGTATAATGGATGGCCGGATGACCCAGAAAGCGGGAGCCTGAAAGATGAGCCGGAAAAAAAGACGGTTTTCCGACGGAAGCACCCGCGCGATCTTTTTATTCGGCCCGCTTCTTTTTTGCCCCCAATATCCGTGCGCGTTTGCGCGGACGAATTGGAAGCGTATCGCTTACTTACCGCGTGTATATGCGTCTGTGGATACGTATAAGGCGATCGTTTACGCCCTTGTAGCTCTCCCTTTGAACTTTTTTTCTTCGGCAAAGGTCTCTTTTCTTAATTATCGTGTCAGTGCGCGTGTTTTTTGGCCTGGTTTTGAGAGAATCTCTCGCGTAGGCGAAGTTTTAAGAAGTTTTGTAAGTATATAAGGTCGTAAAACGCTATATAGTCGCGGTTACACATGCTTTCTCATAATGGTAAATCGTTATCTTATAATTAGTTATACGACTTGACGAGCGCGCGTTTGCTTTACTCACGATTTTCGTTTTACGCGCGCGTTATATTTTTCACTTCACAATAAATAAAATTATAAATAATATATTAATGGCGCGAAAGAATATATACGTTCGTTGCGAAATCAGTGAATTTTCTCACTGAAAAATCATATCATGGGAAAATAGAGATATTAATTCGAAACCCCTCGCCGATCAAATCAAGTGTATAATAGATTTAACGGCAAATGAGCGCAGAGTGTAATTCCCATTAATCCCCCTTGATCTAGATCTGATATCAATCTCCGAATGAATGCATACTAAAGAGTTTGCAATCCACACTGCCACCTTCGATACCTTTCAAAACTGCCCCTATATCCTTGCGTTAATACTCACTGTACTTTCCTCGCGATCCATCAATCTCAAGGTAACAATAAAAAAGGAAGAAAATCACGCAACGAGAGAGAGAGGAGAGCACTCATCCCCCTTTTTTCTCACATCGTCGGAGAGAAGAACGGCCCGCGCACGAGTTTTCTCGGAACCCAGTAGTGGCGGTGGGAGCGACAAGTCCATAAAAGGGTGAAGAGGCCGCATCACGGAAGCCCGGAAAAATAGGAGGATCCAAGATAGAGAGAAAGAGAAAAAAGAAGAAGGCCATCCCTCGATGACCGATTAGAATGCGGATGATGATGGGTAGGAGAGAGAGAGAGAGAGAGTAAAGAAAAAACTGCGCTTTATTCACTTGCGCGCTGGCGTATATATATACGGGGGATCGAATCGCGTAAATCGAGGGCACACGATGCACATTCACACATACCCACACACATACACACTCAGAGGTTAGAGGATGCGAGAGGGCTAAGCAGGTCAACTCTCGGTTTCTCTCTCTCTCTCTCTCTCTCTCCTCGCCTACAAAACCTCGGCGCACATGCACACATGCGGACGCAGGTCCTTTCGAGTTTATTCGGCCGCGCTCTTGCTTATGGGAGGAATACGAGAATCCTTTCTCTCTCTCTCTCTCTCTCTCTCTCTCTTTCTCTCCCCGAAAAATAAGGGACGCAGCTGCGAAAAGCGGCTCTCTCTAGGTGCATGCGCGTAAAAAAGGCCGTGGGGCCCCGCAGAATGAGCGATCGGAGAGGGCGAGGGTCGACAAATCTCCTTTTTTATATCTCTCTTCTCTTCTGGCCGATCGTTTTTTACGAACCCTTTTTGTCGGCTACTGCAGCACAGGTCGAGCGCGCGAGGGTCGTCGTCGTCGTCGGGGCCAGCTCTATATACGTGTATATATGCGAGTGGAGAGTATAAGTCGGGCCCGCGGGCCCTTCCTTCTTTTTGCGCAACCGCTCCGCTGTGGAGAAGGGGCTATACGGGCATTAGCTCTCGGACGTGCCTTCGTTCACGTGTGAAACGTGCAGAATATACGTCTCCCTCTATATCTGTGTGTATATACGTGTCGCTGGGCGACTGATGTGTGTGACCCGATCGACCAGTCAGTATATATATATAGAAAAGACAGAGAGAGGATACTTAATAGAGGGAGAGAGAAAGGCGAAGCGATAAGTCGTCGATTCCTTCGCTCGGTCTTTCTCCGCGGCGAGCTCGCGCGCGAGAGAACAAAGCTCTCGCGCGCGCGCTCCCTAATGCCCCGGCCGCCTCTGTGCCCTTTCTCTCCGTGCAGTTGCGCGCTGCTCCCGCCTCTCTATCTCTATCCCTCGTACGAGCTGTGTGTATATGTGTATCTATATGTACGTGTGTATGGGTTAGCGAGAGAGGCTAGTGAATGTCCTGAGCGAAAGATCGACGACTATTTTCTATTTCGAGAGACGACGATGCAACGACGCGCGCCGGCGATGGTCTTTTGCTCTCCTCCGTGGGTTGCGGGAGATGTAAGAGGGAGAGAGAATGGGAAGAGAGTATGTGTGTATATACTTGCGCTTTGTGGGTTAAACGAAGGTTCGGAGGTTTTGTAATTAATTTATTTCGCTACAGGCTAATTAGGAATTAGCTGCTCCTACAGGGGCATTGTTAATTGATGATTGCTGCGTTGTGTGTATGCTAATTTTATTGCAATAATAGATTAAGGATCTAAAGTTGTTGGCTTTTTTACACTTGGGTAATGGAAGATTGACCTCTATGTAAATTGAGAACAGAACTCTAAACAACCCATAAAATTTTGGCCAACAATGTAATTATTCTCACGCGCGAAACCTCGAAATCTTTTGCACAAAAACGCAAATTCGCACTCACCGGCTACATCTGCTCACCCGCTCCGACCCGCTTCCACGAATAAAGCGCGCGCGCGCCACGCGGCCACTTACATTATAGCAGCCATAAACACAGTCTCGTTACACGCTCGGCCAGGCTCGCGAACAAAAAAAAAATACAGCCCACCCGACACCTTGCCCCACACACGTGTCCGACTCTAATCACCCCACCCCTGCCGACTCAATCCCGCCCAGAAAAAAGGGGTATACATATCCCTCCCTCTACATATAACCCGCAGGTATATACGCACACTCACGCATCAAGCGGCGACCTCTCAGCAATTAGCTAATGGACTCCGGGTATTAGCATAATCGTCGACCCTCGTCCACTCCTCTATATATACATATAGAAACTCTGATCCTCGCGCAGGTACATATATACGTGTATCTACAAACACACACACACACACACACACACACACACACACACACACGTAGAACGTATATCCACCTGGCGCGTGCTACGCGCGGATCGAACAGGTGAAGGCGAGCGTGCTTGCGAGCACGAGGGATATCGTGACTGCTGGTCAGTTTGTTCGATAGTCGGTGCCAGGGCGCGTTGCTCGGGGCCTTGGTACCAAGCGCCGCGTGCCGCTGCTGCCGCGGCAAGAGGCCACCGGTCAATACTCAGAGGGCTGCTAGTACAGGCAGGCCGTAGCTATGGACGAAAAAGAAAAACGCGGCGATGACGCGAGTAGCAGGCAGGTAGTAGTTGTCTGACTATAGACTCCCCCGAGGCCGCGGCGGCGTGTGGAGTTAACGAGAATGTCGCGCGAAATGGGGGAGGGAAATTCGTGCATGGTACTATGCTTGAACCGGTAAGGGAGGGGGTATATAAGTGGTCGATGGTCGACGGTTCGAAGTGATTTAGGAGGTCGGAGGTACGATAATATATGGTAATGGCAGTTTAGGATTGTTTTATTGGTTGAGTTGTAGGGATTGGCTGTAGAAATCGTTTAGATATTTTAGATTTTTGATTATACGATTTTCTAAAATGAGGCACGACTAACCAACACCTACGCTGTTAGTCCTTGACCTTTCAGCGTTGAATTTCGTGTTTCCAAGACGTTAGCCACATATCTCATTTGACTTTTCGAAGGCTAACAGTCATGAATTTTTATATTCCGAAAATCTATTCTCATATACTATACCTCCGATAACAAGCGTATCGAATGCGTCGAAAGCCCACGCAATATTAAACCAGGAATTTATCTGAATCATAATTGCAACAACGACTTATAATCCAAAAATACCTTCCAAAATCGCCCACAGTATTATTAGTCCACCGATCGCCCCATACTTTTTCCCTTCCTCTCTCATGTCTACAAATACTTCCCCAATATCTATTTCGAGTCCGCACGTATACGTGCACGCCCTGTGTTTATCAGCATTGATTTTACTTTTTGGTCAGAAGATTTAGAGCCCGAGTAGTAGTCTAGCCGCGCAGGAAAAGAAATCGTCGTCGTCGCTCGTTCGGAGGGCCGCCGAATTTATACTTTTCAGTCGGCGACTCGGTGGGGTAGAACACGCGCACAGACGGATTTTTTTTCGGCCCCGGCGACTCGGTATATGGAGTCTATTTTCGGAGGGATTTGAAGAAAGCGGCGGAGGAGGTTCATGGAGATGATACCGTTTGGCGGTCGTCGGGTCGAAGAAGACCGGCAGTTCCCCTGAGAAACGGATGACTAAAGTTTTTCAGATGAGAAATTAGTGTGATTAGAGTATTTTGTTGGAGATGGAATTGTTAAAGAATA
Source organism: Torymus flavipes (assembly GCA_030522905.1). Lineage (NCBI taxonomy): Eukaryota > Metazoa > Arthropoda > Insecta > Hymenoptera > Torymidae > Torymus > Torymus flavipes. Next base: position 11,670 of record JAPYZO010001806.1, read on the forward strand.
AAAGTATCAATTGACGTTTAAAAAATAACATATAAGAAAATAAGAAAATTCAATTCCTTTTAAAGAGTTTAATTTGTATGAATACATGGATAATTTAGTAAGATTAAAAAGCTTCGCATGAATTTCTCGGCCAAATATAATTATTGATGGAAAATGAAAATAATGTTTCAAAAATATCCATATATTTTTCAATAATATCCGTACTCCTTAATTGATTAAAATCTCATCTTCAATCACTTTTAAACATTTTATTTTTACCTAATTATACCCATAAAAATGCAATTAAAAATAAAATAATCTAAAATTTGAAATTCCAGACTACTCATCGAAACCTTTTCCCAGGACACACACGCCCTCAATGTAAAATAATCCACCTTCGAACGACTTCCAAGAGACAGCATCCAACGGCCAGTGCCCCCGCGATAGCCCCTCGACGCAGGACTGCGCTCGCTCGTCTCCTCCTCCGCTCGAACGCAACAAAAATAGTTTCTCTCTCACTCACAAGAAGAAGTCGAGGGGTCCTGCTTAGGCTGCATGTCCAACCCCTGCAGCGGATGCGCGCCGTGCGTATACTATTTTAACACTCTTATATATATTTACGGCGCCCACGTGGACGCTCCAGCTGACATTGGGAACGGAGATTCTTCGTTTTCCCCTCTATACGCTCGCTCTGTGCTCTGGTTTTTTTTCGACTCTACGTCGCGCGATAATTACAAAGAGAGGCAGCGCGTGTGTAATGTAAAACATCTGGAATCTGGGAATTCGGACGCGCAGGAGGAAAAGTCGCGTGAGAAAGCCGCGGCGGGGCCGCGTGAAACTCCCTCGCTCTCTAGCGCGCAGAAAAAAAGCGGCGGGATTGACGATTTTCGCATCGACGCGGAAGTGTCGTTTCGTTTTTTTTCTCTTTCGGGGCGGCCAGCTGAGGAATTTTTAGATTCTCATCGGTGGTCCGTGAGAATGGCGTAAAAAACGCCTGCCAAATGAGGCGCTTTTTTCGGACTTTTTTATGCGTCGGCAGTCGCGGCAAAAAACAACTTAGTGACCGGACCTCTAGCCTACATGCGCGTATACATATATGTATTCATAACTAGCTGGGGGAGAATAGTACACTACTCGGGGCTATCGATCGACCGCTACTTTTACGCAATGTCCACGCGCTCATCTCTCTCTCTCTCTCTCTCCCTCGGACTCTCTTTCTCTGCCATTGTGTCATCTCCAGTGCTCGGGCCCCCCCTCGATCTTCTCTCACCCCACTGTCCATCCATCGGCCCCGTCATTTGAATACACACGAGCTCTGCACGCGCGCACACACTTTTTTCCCTCCCCTATTATGCGTAAATTGTATTATTTTTGCCCCAAATATATTTTGCCGCCGCGAGGTCAACAGGTCATATAAGGCACATACGCGCGTGTCCACCCGTCAGAAGTCAGGATCCCCCGAGGATGCGTCTCGCCCTTTTTATTGGACGTGCGCGTGCGTCCCGGGTATTGTTGTTCGCTGTATATATAATGTATGCGAGCGGTCAGCGCGGAATTATATGCATGCATTTTCACGGAGGGGGGCGACAATGCCCGTGGCACGCGCACTCCGTACAGTGGATAATATGATATCGTACGCGTGGACATCTGGAATATGAAGCGAGAGGCTGTGTTTCGTGTAACGATTTCGTAGGAGAACGCGGTGCTAATGGTCGCGCGTACTTCGTATATACATATATTTTTCGACGCTGAGATTAGAAGCATTGGGATAATAAAGTATAGGTACGGGAGAAAAGAGCGGACAATGGATTTTAGCATATGTCAGTATAGTTATATATGTTTGTATTGCTTTTGATCAGAAGTTGTTCGTTGAAATAATAAAAATAAAGATAACTAATTCTGTTAGTTTTAAAAGAATAGAATTCATATATGATTAGTCTTATTTGATTAAATTTTCTTGAAGACATTTAAAATCATACAATTGACCATAACGTTCACGTTAAAATTTTCAAAGGTTTTAATGACAAATTTGCAAAAGTATCATTTAAAGACCATACATTTTTCAAATCGCAAATTTAATTAAAATTAAGTAAGTTTTATTATTTTCATTGATATTGAAATGATAGGCACACTTACTGGACTCGTCGTGCAATCATAAAAAAATAACGATTTTTTTATGTCGTAACTCAAGATGAATAAATTATTATATGAAATTATTTATTTTGGTTTAAACTATAAAATTGATTTCATTAGGGACTCCAACAGTCTTATCTTGCTATTTTCAACATCGAATGGTACTCTAAACAAACAGTGTAACGTACAGCAGTAATAATTTTGCATTTAGTAAGGTGAGCCAACTTGTTATGATCCACCTCATTGTCCCGAAAGTTTACAGTTCTTTTTGTCCATCCTCACACCATCACGAGCCCTGCACTACTCGCATAATAATTTCTCGCGTGATTTTAAAACCGTAAATTTTTTGCCACTCGCAGCCCCTTTCCTCTCTCCCTCCTCTTTTTTCCTCAGCCTTATCTCGGTACACCGGTGCTACACTCGCGTTTTTTGCACTAGCTCGCTCACTTGCGAAATTCTTGCGTTGCAACCCCTTCGCGAGCGCTTTTTACAGCCGGGAAAACAACGGCTCGTGATCTATCTCGCGTATGGTAACGAAGCCGCGACGCGCTCCTCTGAGGCCGGCGATCGGTTATGATTTCACGCCGATTACAATAAAGCCGGGGGGGACAACGAGCGGCTACTGCAAAAAGCGTATAGTCCGCGCAAAAAAACAACTACGCAAGGAGACGAGGGGACGACAGTTTCAAAAAAGCGGGTGAAAAAGCCGCTTAAATAAGTATATAATCATTCGGTCGTAAGAGACGCGCGAGCGGCGACCCTTTCGCGTATGTTTTTTTCTTCTTTTTTTGGGGGCCGAAGACCCGATACACTATAAGCGCGCGCGCTCGCACTTTTTTCGTCGTATCTCGGCTAACGGATAAAATCTAAATTAACTGAATTAAGGGCCCGTCAGAGGCCTTCCACCCCTGGCTCGCTCTTTGCACCGCGATTTATAAGCGTCTCTCTCTCTCTCCACGGCGCGTTTTTTTGCCCCAACCCTTTACACCCCGCGGTGACCCCGTTTTTCTGGATCTTCGCTTTTTGCGCCCTTTCGCGTGTTTACCTCGCTCTCGCTCTCCCTGCAGCCTCTTTTTTCCAGCTTTTTTACGTCTTCTCACGCGGATGTTTTTCGCCGAGCATGCGCACCCGATTGAAAAACATTGTTTCCCGGTGTAAGAGAGAGGGAGAGGAAGAGAGAGAGGAATCGTTGAAAGGTCGATTTACGGTTATGAAATTACTCGCACGAAATTCGTGTCTGGAGCCTCGAAATCGCGAGATTTATGGCCGAGTCGATGAAAAAGCGAGAAATAAAGGTTTTTTTTGACCGTGTAATCTGTGACGCGGTTTTGACAAAGGGCCAGTTTAATGGCCAGTGATTTATTATATCTCGGTGTATTTGTAGTTTGCTTGAATTTATTTAGATTTTTATTAGTTGAAGAGATCACGTTCCTTATTTTTTATTAAATAATATCTACAAATTTAAATAATTTCATTTTTAGTAACCATTACACAGAACTGCCTACTATTGTTCTTTATTAAGATTTACGTAATATTATAGTCAATATACAATAAATGTAATAAGTTACCACCAAAAGGTTTAAAATAATTTAGGAAAGAAATATGTAAGATTTATTGATTATGTTATACCCATATATCTTTAAAATATTGAAATCAATGACAATACAGAAGGCATTTAAAATATTTACATTTAAAAAATATATATAAAAGTAAATCTGTTAACGAATAAGCACAGTGAAACACGATAATAGAAAAAAATCATTTTATTCAATACGTATTTTAGCGAATTGCAACGGCCGCTTTGTCTACCACGTAATGGCCGCGTCAGCCCGCCGATAATCCAACATTAGCGTAATTGTTTTCATTTGTTTGGCTTTACGAATCACTCAAATAACGTTTTTTTCTCTTAATCTCTCACCCACCGAATTCCCCCGGGTAGGGTCACTACTGCTTTTTTACCAAACACCAGCAAAGCAGACGGAGGCATCAATAAGTCACGTCCTGCCCTCATGAATCTCACTCGCTCACGCACACACACGCACTTTTTGCGCCGGAATTATTTACCATCGGCGCGTAATTTCGGGAAAGCGCATTTATAGGCAAATGCTGCAAACGGGACAATCCTCGCCACCCTCTTTTTTGACCGTTTGACCATATGCGCGCTCCCGCGCGTCGGGCCATATGCAAACGCGCGATCGATTTTCGCTCGATACATATACACGCATAAAAGACAAGGAAACGAGAGAGAGAGAGAGAGGCGCAAAGTAGGAGCGAACGTGAGCGCCCGCGTGAATGGGAGCTCATTGCCACGCTCGAATTACGCGCGCGAGTAATGACGCGCGAGCAAGCGAGCGCGTGTGTACTAAGCTCTGCATATATATACCCCGGAGAAGAGAGAGAGAGAGAAGGTTGGCCAAAAATTGCCTGCCTTCGGATTTTCGTCGTCGTAGTCTGTGGTGGCGGCGGTGGCGGTACACAATGAGCCGCAGTGCGAAGGGCATATCTCTTTCAGTCCGTCTGTCTCTATGAATGTACGTGCGCGCAGGGGAGAAAAAAAGAGAGCGCGCGCTCGCCCGACAATTAATGTAATAGCGACGAGGCGCGCGCGCGTTCGCTTCGAGGCTGATGTCCCTTGGTTCGAGGGCTCTGGGACGATTCTTATGTGCGCCTGGGCTGATTCGATTTGCCGCGATAAAGGCTCTGGGATTTCGTTTATTGGTATATTGATTTGGAGGAATAGGAATTTCTTCGATTTTGCGAAGTATTAATGCAATTATAATATTTCTCTGTGTATTCATGGTTTCTTTATTTTATTATTATACTATATTATTACTATAAAATTTATTAAAAATAAAATAGCGATTATAATCAACGATTAATATTCGAGGTTTTTTTTTATGTAAAACCACTCTAATTTAATAAAATAAAAAAAAAAATAAAACAGTACTCCATTGTTTATAATTATATAATTACAAAAAAAATTCTGGTTACCACATAATTACCCTCACACGTCCACCTCTCCAAACCTTCAAATTCGCCTCGCATTTTAATTTCGCAGCCTATCACACATGACTACACCACTAAAACTTTCCTTCGCTACCTATCCTACCTATACACTCAGTTCCACGCAACACAGACCCACACACGTACACAGCTTTGTATGCACGGCTCTCTGTCTCCGTTAGCGCAGCAGTGAACGACTTTCCGCCCCGCATCGACGCACGCCGAGACCTCGGGGCGATTCAGCGAAAAAAAAAACACATTTGTCACAGGCCGGTCGCGAAATCGCGTTTCCTCGGGGCTCCGGATTAATTACTCGGCTCGCTCGCGCTTCGGCCGCGACTTTAATTAATCAACGCTACGCCTGCTCGCCCACCCGCGCTCGCTCACAAAGTCCACAAACGAAATGGACTTTTTGAGCTTTGAGCTGAATCTCGCTAGCTCGCGCTTTTTATATTATATGCGACAGAGAGTGTATGTGCCTCGGCACGCTACCTTCGAGGTATAGAAAAATGTGTGTGTGTATATATACAGTGGCTATAGAAAAAAATGTCGTTCGCAAATTTGAACTGTAAAATGACCTTTAGCCGGTAACAATGCCTGCTATACAGCCAAAATTTATGGCGAAATCCGCTAATGCAATTAACGAGTTATTTACTCGGTCGACTGGAAAAAAAAGAGTCCACGCGTACGTAACTTTTTCTTTCTCTCTCCGTCTTTTTTCAGCACCGGCCAATAGTCGGTTAGCCGGCGCAGCAGCTTTTTTTCTCACCCTTCGCGCAAAGGGTTATACGCTTGCACACCTATGCAACACAACTATATATACACTACCCACGAAGATCCGACTCCTGGCGCATCGCGCCCGTATGCTAAACAGGGGTGTGACTGAAAAAATATTAATAGCCATCCAGCCCCCAGGGACACTCTCTCTCGGCTCTTTTTCTCTCTCTTTGGATGCATATTATAAAACGCCGCTGTCCCCCTCCGTCGATGCCCTGTGTGCGTGTGCATGTACATAAAAAAGGGCCCTGGCATGTAAGATACACCGACAGCTCGTGTGTGTGTATCTTCGGCCAACGATTTTTCTCGCCGCGCGATTTTCGCCGGTAATAATGACGACGACGGCGGTGGAGACGACGATGATAATGCGCGCAGCTGCTACTGCTGCTACCAGCGAGGTGAGTTCGGCTCATTAATACGTTTTCTAAGATAAATAATACGCGACGCGCGCGAATGGCTGCGCGCGCGCCGTCGATGGCTATTATTAGGCGCATGTGCGCATGATGAGGCGGATTGAGGCTCGCTGTGTGGTGTACAGCGAGGATGTACGCGGCGTGGTTAATTGTTATCGGGCGAGGGGCTGATTTATTGTTAATAGAGAGAGAGAGAGCGAGGTGGGGAATAAGTTAACGAACGGATGGTAATGAAGATGTTACAGTTGTAGAAAGTCGGGTGTGTATATATATATAGTGCGAAGACGTTGCTGAATAATTTCCGACGTTGGAGCTGTATTATGTATTGACAATTGGTTATGAATATGAATTTGTAACCATTTTGGGGCTTCAATACGATATTAACATATAATAATTTTCGGAGCAATGTGGGACATGGGTATATTTGAATTGGTATAGGCGTGTTTAATGGATTTGAAAATGATGATCGTCTGAAGTGTCTATTCGATATTGGAATTATTATATAATGATAGTTTTATTTCAATTAGCATATGTATGTAGTAAAAATAACAATGATGATTGAATGCAAATGAATAATTCATTTTATTATCAAACACGTTATTTATTAATAATTATTATAGATAAAATTTTCTTATACGAGTGCATATTACACGGAGCATGATTGAAATATATACTTTACAAAAATTGTCTAGAAATATATTGTTTACAAAATCAGTAAAAATTTATTTAAAAAATAATTAAATTTAATCTTTTATCTGTTCAAGTATCATGCGTAAGCTGAGTCAAGATGAGTAGGAAAACTCATGCCAGCATTCAAATTTCAAGTGGGCAAACAAGCTTATCAGCCTGGCGCGCAGATAAGCATAGTATAATAGATCGGGGGTATAGCTCAGTGGTAGAGCATTCGACTGCAGATCGAGAGGTCCCCGGTTCAAACCCGAGTGCCCCCTCAAATTTTTTATTCCTTTTACCTATTTTCTACCCACTCGGTTTTGCGTGTACTGCACAATAATCAACCAAAAAAACATCTGGAAAACTTTATGTTGTTTTTCATAATTTTTCTTTTTGCCTACCTTACTGACAACATTCGCGATCTCCGATCGATTAAATCCGATCTTTACCGTAAAAATCACGCACTACAGACGTTTATTCAACCGCCGAGCACATCGTATACCAAGAATAATGGATATCAAATAACCCACTCCCGCACGATAAATCATCATCGCGTGGAAAAGCCTCTCAGGCATCTCCCACGTTATATACATATTCTACGTGTTTGTGAAAAGCCGGCGCGTGAATGGGCCGCGCGACATTTCATCTGCCGCTTCAGCGCCCGTCAGCCGATACAAATTCTATTACGACGGGCCGACAAAGGGCTGACCATGTCGACTCGTCGTCGTGACGCAAGGCAGCCCCTCTTGCACAACGCCCGTATGGCACGCGCGCGGGGGTGGCAAAAAGGTGGGCCCAACGCGAACCCTTTTCTCTATCCGCGTATAAATACGCACGCTGCTCTCTCCCCGTTTCCTCTTATATGTGTATGGGTGTGTGTGTATGAGCGTATATATAGATATAGACGTACGTGATGGCGGATGGACACGCAGCAGCGACACCCCCTTACGCAACAAAACAACAGCTGCGCGCGCAGCGCGCGACAATCGCCGGGATATCTACGAATTCGAGCTGCCGTGTAAGGCACAATCCTTCCTTCTGCTGCTGCTGCTGGTCCATCAGCTATACCGTGCGTGTATTATGCCAGCTATACTCCTTTTATTCACATATAAGCGAGTGAGCTGACGTCGCGGCGACAGCGTCGGCTTTGTGCCGGACGCGAGCGCGCGCAACTTGATTCTCGCTTGCTATGGGCTATGAAATAATGACCGATTGAATGGAAGAATGCGGCGGTGCTGAGGGAAAGAGGGCGAGGGTTAAATATACAAGAGCGGTTGTGGTTGCTTTCGGCGGTTTTTCATTGTGCGGAATGAGAAGTTTTTTTTCGTATATATTCATCGTGGATTTGAGTCATGTTTATTAGGGTTGATTTGCGTGTATATCGCTTTGACAATTAGCTCTTTTATTAAGGGTCATGGGAGTTGAATGAGAAACTCGTTTGGGAAATTAACAGATACAATTTTTTTACCTATTTACGTACAATGGGTAGGTTTTAATAAACGTTTTTAACATTTTTCTGTAAAATCCCGGGATGGAACATCAATTAATGACAATGATTACGATGTGAAACATTCATATTGTATGCAAAATACACGTTAATACAGAAAGACTCAACAGTGATGCAATTTTAAATTTGTTTACATGCAAAGTGAGAGAGAGACGATATTATTAGAATTAATTAGTGCAGCTCGTAAACTATTTTATAATCATATACAAGTGTTCGGGTAATTGAATTCAAATCTCAAATTGATAGAACCTGTTTTAAAATGACTCATCGTCTGGCGTCGTACTATACGGCTATTGTTTATGAGTAACTGTTTTTCTAGCACACAATTAGCGCCTATTTACGTACGTATTATACGACTTTAAAGCAAAAGTATACGTATTTGATCTTAATAAGCATCTAATAATTGCATAAGCATCGCTGTCACTTGATGAATGCAGAAGTTTATAAATTAACATTACATTTTACAGTTTGACTGAGAAACAAACCCTTCTCGTACATTCAAGTAAATATTAATTGAATTATAGTTTTATTAATTATTTTGTCACCGTCATAACTCTTGAACGAATGGACGGAATTATCGGAATACGTCGTATTACTTCGTAATATGATTATTATTAATATAAAAACCGCTGCGAACTGCTTTAGCAGAATGCTTTCTCAACGAGGATTAATAAATTACATCAAATAATTTTTTTAAATGTATATTTTAATATAAAATTTTATTCTTTCGGCGTATCTGATTTTCCATAAATACATTATTCAAAATGATCTAGAAAATTATATTTAATATAGTTATGTAATAATTATTAAATTGCAAATTAAAAAATTAGTTAATTTTTCTAAAAAGCGCCTATTTTTTTAAATCCACATTTTTAAGTCAAAAATAACTTGTGAGTAGTTTTAGAATACGTAATTTAAAAGGAAATCAAATTTAATTTAATAATATCGGTCTCCATTTTGCATACCTTTCGAACAAATTAAAAAAAAAATTATTTTTGAAAAAGAAATTCTTTTTTATAATTGTTATTTTTTTTTAAATAAGAAGTTTAGGTCATCCATTTCACTCCAAAATTTAATCAGTTCTAAGTTAAAACATACCTAAGGTACGTACGAAAGTTCAGCTAATTCCGTCCATTCGTTCAAGAGTTATGACGGGGACAAAATTTGTCTTCATACATACATACATACATACATTACATACATTTTTTTTAAACCTATTATTCTGACTTAGGAACGTGAAAAACATCGAAATTTATCAAAATCTGAGATTCGAAAATTTTCACCGTTACAAAGCTCTCTCTTTGAGAAAGCAAAAAGTTAGATTTTTAAATTTTACGGAGACATGAATACTACTGAGATTTGGATATAAAATTTATTTATTTTAAACAAATAGAAATTAAATTTATTTTATTCATAAAAATCATATAACATTTCACGTGTAACTCCAAAACTTATTTTTCGAATTATCAACCCATAGACCTAGCACACACTCGTACCATCAGCAACCCCGACCCCAACCACCGAATCCACAGGAAATTTCCCCACGAAAAAAAGGCATATCTCCGTAGCCTCTTATGCACGCGTACTACACCGGTATCGTGCACTCCATACTCCTCTCTCTCTCGCTCCACTCTATACATTGCGGAACTTTTGGGATACGCCGCGCTCGCGCACGTCGAACTCTACTACACACCGCGCGCGAGATCGGCACACATTCGCCGCGGGAAGCCCTGTTATCCCTCCGCGCTCTCCTGTGTATATGCATAGAGACGAGAAATCCGCCGCCGCCGCCGCCGCCGCCGACGCTCGATCGCGCGCGATATCGCCAATAAATTTCCGGCGGCGAGAGAGCTCACAGCGCTCGCGTTGTATATCGTCATCCATCCCGCGGGTACACACATTTTAGAAGAGAAGAGAGAGAGAAGAGAGTGTAGCCCGTTACCGAGCGCACTGAGGCTCGGCCTAGATATCTGGGAAGAGGAGAGATTTTTTTCGGGCGAGGGTTGGTTTTGTGAGGAGTGATGACGGTGATGGTGATGGGTTGCCGATGGCCGGGACGCGAAAGGCGATAATTTGGACTTTAGGAGGTGCGAGGTGGAAAGTCGAATTGATGTGGTAAATGAATATAGGCTCGAATTAAGTGCATGGGGAATGTGTGAGCGTTTACGTAAACAAGATACTAAGTTTCAATGAAAATTATAATTATAACTTAATTTTACAAATGAAATTTTACATTAATTTTTCAATCAAGTTAGCAGTAGAACAAATTATAATAGAGCAAATTATATTTGCTTGATATTTTTATTGCGGTCGATAACATTAATAAGAAAACGTTCCGAGTCAAAAAATTAGAATTAATACATTTGAGAATAGGCTTGTTTATCTTTGCTTTTTAAGTATATACAAATTCATAAGTAGTGGAAAATTCATAAAAACCAAAAAAGTTCTCAATAAATTACACAATTGAAATTTTTAAAAGGCGGAAAACTACCTCTTACGATCAATTTCCCTCGATAAATCATTTGGCTCCATACGAAAAGACAGCGAAAACCTGAAACAAAAAGAAAGCCACAGGAAAAAGAGACGAAAGAAACAATAAATCCCATCAATATGAAAAGTGACAGCGTGATCTCGCGGAATGCACACTCGCGCATTGCGTGTACGGTGCCATGACTTATATTTTCGATCGCGGCCGATCCAACTCTCCAGCCTCGCGCGCACACGCACACACACACACATCCATAAACATGCATTGAATTTATAACTGATATACGACTTGGAAAGCGCGCTCTTATACATTATACACCTCTCGTACTGCAGCTATTCTCGAGAGGGCAGGGGGCAGCCCATTGACTCTCCTTCGCGGTCGCGCATTGTTTTCATCGCCGCCGCCGCCGTTCGCTGATATTTTCATCTCTCTTTCTCGCGTGCACATGCGCGCGTACACCTCGCCGTATATACACACGCAAGAAAAGAAGAAGAAGAAGGGGGCCGCCGGTTCCCCTCCTTCTTACCCGCTCGCGTTAATTATGAGCGGCTTCCGGCGATCTAGATTTCATTCTTAGGCGAGAGAGCGCACACGCGCTACGCGGGAAATGATAATAGGAGCATACGTGACCCATGTGGTCAGTTCACACGAGGCGAGCGAGGTGCCCGAGCTCTACTCTCTCTCTCTCTCTCTCTCTCTTCACAATGCGCCGCTTGTACTCTCCCACACTCGCGGAGTCTCACGCCCTCACATCCTCCTACTCCGCGCCACGCAGCGCGCGCCTTTCATACACCTCGCGCGAACACGCGCTTCCGCGAGCCGATTTTTCTTCGCGCCACGCGCGTATATTCCTACGCGCGCGGATGTGCTGCACGCCGCTAATTTCCCCCCGGTGAGGAGGAGGAGCTGCTGCTTTATTTGGTCCCGCGGATCATTCTTTTATTCTGCGCGCTATCTTATAGAAAGGCCGATGCACTCGATTCTTTTTACGTTTAATGTCTTTTCCCTCCCGCGGGTGTTGTAAATTAATGAAGATCGTCGTCGGAGATTTTGGAAAACGACGATCAGCGGATGATTGCGGCGTCGTGACGCGCTCGCGGAGGTCCGCGTTTTAATTGCCCGCCGGGTTTTTCGGAGAAATTACACGTGTCAAACGATACGATGATGATGTGTGTGTGTAAACGGAGAAAAAACATGAAATTGACGCTTTTCACTTTTCAACGTGATTACGCGACTGCGGGTTATCGCGTGTGTGAGAAAGTTCGGAGGTAAAAACTGGGCAAAAATATCGCGCGCTGAGTTGCGTTATGCAACGAATTTTAGTGGCGCGAGGCTGGTCGCGGGAGGCAGGAGTGGGTGTATATGGTCGAAAGGTATAACGGATGGATGTGTAAATCATCCGATAGTTGAGAATATTTTTTGTTTTGCCGTACTTATATTAGAAAAGTACTTGTTTATGATTTTTATTACTGAACTATAATAAATGTATAAAACTAATTGTTTATCAGCAGCCAAAGCGCCTTTATATTCAATTTTTTATATGAACTGTTGCACTAAAATAGATATTTAAGAAGATGTATTATTTGGAAAATCTGTCATCTTATTTTATGAACTTTATAATTTGCAGTATGTTGTTCATTATTTAATTTCACTCCATTTCCAGATTACCATTAATCTTACATCCTCGTGATTGGTCACCAAATTTTTTCCAAGATAAAGAAATCATCATTACCCGCAGTGCTGCAGCTAATTACCTACATATAACCAACTAAAATCCCATAAACTATCCCAGCGGCAGCGGAAAGATCACCCACACAACACACACACACACACACACACACACGTCGCCCGGGGAAAGGTGCCTAACTCTCTCTCCCTCTTGCATTGATTACCTCCTCGCGCGAAAGCTCGCGTCTTCATCCCAACTCCATACGCGACACGCGCTCGCGATTTCTCGTTAGCCTCTACTCTTTCTCTCTCTTTCTCGTCACACGCGAGAGAGGAAGCCCGAGCCAACGCGCGTATACTAATGGTGAGAATGAGCCGCGCGCGAGTTGCGCGATAAGCCGAGCTCTGCACTGAATTGATACACACGCGGGGTGCACGTACCTGCGCCTGGGAAAAGTTGAGCGTAGGTGCGTGTGTAGAGCGCAGTATATATAGTGAAGTAATGGGAGGAGGAGGGAAATGCGTGGAGTGCGAGTGACCGGAACAGTTGTGGGTAAGCGAGCGCCGGCGGTCGTTTCGCGCGATGCCCTTTTTCTTATCCCCCCGCGTTTCTTCTGACTGGTGGGTAGATGCGCGCAAGCGAGCGAGGGCTTATCTTGGCCCGTTGTCGGCTAAAGTAAGTACGCCGTGTGTCGCTGTACATCATATGTGTAATTAGTCGGGTGGCTCGTGAAAATTCCTGAGAGCGGGAAGGCCTTGATGCTTTCAGTGTTGGTTTTTTTTTAATGTTGGATAATAACAATTATTATTACTATAGTATGTTTTTCAGAGCATGTGTTGAAAACAGACGAAAGCACTAGTTATAGCTACTGGAAAGTGCATTTTAATTCAATAAAGAGAAATTTTTTTTATTGATATTTATACCAACAAACATAAAAATTACCAAACTGTTAAGTAACCCAGAGTAAGACCTGAAAACCCAAAATTTTTACCAAACTTTTTGGTACTTTTTACTAAAACTTTTGTAAATTTCACTCTCTTCATGTACTTATACACATTTCTTATGAATTATTACCTCCTCAACATTGTACATTATATTATAAAGAAATAATGCCACAAACTATAAGACCCCATATTTTGTTTCGTAATACATAATAAAGCCACTGACAGTGCCTTGAACAAATATATTATTTACAACTAATTATTTACAACTAATCTACCGAAACTTCCAATTTACGTCATTTTATGTCTCGCGACAAACAAATACTCGAATAAATTTCAAAATAAACCGTTCCATCGAAAAATTTCACCGAACGGCTCTGCGCTTCCGGTATATATATATACCCGCGTATTGCCCAACCGTCCGCTCTCCCCCTACCCCTGCCTTCATCGTCCCTCGATCCATCGACAGGACTCCTTACCTATTACTTCACACCCGTATATATCCAGTCTCACGACATAATCTCTCTCCTCTCCTCCGCATCCACACGTCGCGCACTCCTCCGCGCGCGCGCGTCACACATTATCTCCCTCGCGCGATCTCCTTATATATAATACACATTATATACACTCGCTCGCTCGCTCACGCGTGCACGCAGCAGCAGCCTACGCGTACAGTATATACCTACAGTACTGTACACCCGGCAACGAGGGAGCGAGTGCGCGCTCCCGTTTCATTAGCCATAATTGTCCGCCGCTGAGCGCAAGGTCGCTCTCTCTCTCTCTCTCTCTCTCTCTCTCTCTTTCTCTCTCTCTCTCTCTACCACCTTTTTCTCTCTCGATCCGGTGTGCGGTGGAGCAGCCTTCTTTTTAATTCCGCAGCGGTGCGCATTCAATTAGTAGGCGGAATGTTTGGAGAGTTCGAGCGTTGCGCTGGATTATTTACGAGGGAGGGGACGATGAAGGCTTTTAATGCGTAATTAGCGCGCGCGCGGATGATCTTGCTTCCTCGAATGTATTATATACAGAGGGGTAGGCGCGAATTGAGACGCATTGAGGAGCGCGCGGGTGGGATGTTTTAATAAAATGTGGATTACGCGTTGCTGCTGGAATTAATATCGCGGAAGGGTGCGTTGTGTGAAACCGCATTGCACACCCAGGCGCTTCTTTTCCCGAAAGCAT